>WNWK01033140.1:0-21383 GCA_009830355.1 Cherax destructor | reverse complement strand
CCTCATCTAAGTTCATAATTTAATGTTCCAGAGAAAACTTTGTTTTCTTTCTCATTGCTTAGCAATAAAAATTATTATTATTGTTTGCTCAATATAATGTGTTACACTGAGTGTTAGTGCTCAATAAAGCCTCAGTTGTGGTGACCCTCAACAACACCAACAATAACAACATCAAGTCAAGTTTATTAAAAGTTTTTCTTAATTATTTTCAATATTTGAAGCTCTGGAGTAACTACCACTGCAACATTTATTTGTGAGGTAAGTAAGCACTCTCTCATATTGTTATTTATTGCCACAATGTGATAAATCAGCGGAAATAATGATAATACTGATACAACTGATCACTATATTACCAAGACCTCCATAACTTTACTAAGTTTACTTAAGTTCAGTTACACGTAAGTTCAGTGACACATAAGTTCAGTGACACAAGTTCAGTGACACAAGTTCAGTGACACATAAGTTCAGTGACATAAGTTCAGTGACACATAAGTTCAGTGACACATAAGTTCAGTGACACATAAGTTCAGTGACACATAAGTTCAGTGACACATAAGTTCAGTGACACATAAGTTCAGTGACACATAAGTTGTGACACATAAGTTCAGTGACACATAAGTTCAGTGACACATAAGTTCAGTGACACATAAGTTCAGTGACACATAAGTTCAGTGACATAAGTTGTGACACATAAGTTCAGTGACACATAAGTTCAGTGACACATAAGTTCAGTGATACATAAGTTCAGTGACATGAGTTCAGTGACACATAAGTTCAGTTACCTGACCAGCCAGGCTGTGGTTCGTACGTTGGACTGTGTGCGGCCAGCAGTAACAGCCTGGTTGATCAGGCTCTGATCCAACATGAGGCCTGGTCACAGACCGGGCCGCAGGGGCGTTGACCCCTGTAACTCTCTCCAGGTATACTCCAGGTATACACACAAGTACACTGATTTGAACAACTATGGGCCAATATTAAACTTGCCCCTACTATCTAAAATCTTCAAAAATTTAATTCACAAACAAGTCTACTCCTACTTAGTATCCCACAACCTACCAAACTTTTGTCAGTTTGGATTTAGACCGAAAAAAAAGTACTAACTATGCAATTATACATATGCTTGAACTGATATTTAGCACTCAAAAAAATAAAATTCCCCTGTGACTTTTCATACACCTAGTAAGTAAGTAAGTTTATTCAGGTATACACAAATACAATTACATAGATTATCATACATAGCAGCATATGTGTAGAGAACCTAGGATAACCCAAAAAGTCAGACAGAGTGACTTATTTCCATTTGATACAGTTGACCATGACTATTGTACCTAAAACTTGAATATTACTCTCTCAATTTCTTAAAATCTTATCTTAGCAATACCTGGAGTCTACCTGGAGAGAATTCCAGGGGTCAACGCCCCCGCGGCCCGGTCTGTGACCAGGCCTCCTGTTGGACCAGAGCCTGATCAACCAGGCTGTTACTGCTGGCCGCACGCAGTCCAACGTACGAACCACAGCCCGGCTGATCAGGCACCGACTTGAGGTGCCTGTCCAGTGCCTGCTTGAAGACAGCCAGGGGCTTGTTGGTAATCCCCCTGATGTATGCTGGGAGGCAGTTGAACAATCTTGGGCCCCTCACACTTATTGTGTTGTCTCTCAACGTGCTAGTGGCACCCCTGCTTTTCATTGAGGGGATGTTACATCGCCTGCCGAGTCTTTTGCTTTCGTAGGGAGTGATTTTTGTGTGCAAGTTTGGTACTAAGCCCTCGAGAATTTTCCATGTGTATATAATAATGTATCTCTCCCGCCTGCGTTCTAGAGAGTACAGGTTTAGGAACTTCAAGCGTTCCCAGTAGTTGAGGTGGTTTATCGCACTTATGCGTGCGGTGAAGGTTCTCTGCACATTTTCAAGGTCAGCAATTTCACCCGCCTTGAAAGGTGCCGTTAGTGTGCAGCAATATTCTAGCCTAGATAGAACAAGCGATCTGTAAAGTTTCAACATGGGCTTGGCATCCCTGGTTTTGAAGGTTCTCATTATCCATCCTGTCATTTTTCGAGCAGATGCAATTGCTACATTGTTATGGTCCTTGAAGGTGAGATCCTCTGACATGATCACTCCCAGGTCTTTGACATTAGTTTTTCGCTCTATTGTGTGGTTGGAATTAGTTTTGTACTCCGATGAGATTTTAATTTCTTCACGTTTTCCGTATCTGAGTAATTGAAATTTCTCATCATTGAACTTCATATTGTTTTCTGCAGCCCATTTAAAGATTTGGTTTATGTCTGCTTGGAGTCTTGCAGTGTCTTCAACGGTGGACACTGTCATACAGATCGGGTGTCATCTGCAAAGGAAGACACAGCACTGTGGCTTATATCCCTGTCAATGTCTGATATGAGGATGAGGAATAGGATGGGAGCAAGTACTGTGCCTTGTGGAACAGAGCTTTTCACAGTAGCTGCCTCAGACTTTACTCTGTTGACTACTACTCTTTGTGTTCTACGTGTTAGGAAATTATAGATCCATCTACCAACTTTTCCTGTTATTCCTTTATCACGCATTTTGTGTGCTATTACACCATGGTCACACTTGTCAAAGGCTTTTGCAAAATCTGTGTATATAACATCTGCATTCTGTTTATCTTCTAGAGCATCCAGGACCTTGTCGTAGTGGTCCAGTAGTTAGGACAGACAGGAGCGGCCTGCTCTAAACCCATGCTGTCCTGGGTTGTGCAATTGATGGGTATCAAGATGGGTGGCGATCTTGCTTCTTAGAACCCTTTCAAAGATTTTTATGATATGGGACGTTAGCGCAATTGGTCTGTAGTTCTTTGCTATTGCTTTACTGCCCCCTTTGTTGAGCGGGGCTATGTCTGTTGTTTTTAGTAGCTGCGGGACGATCCCTGTGTCCATGCTCCCTCTCCATAGGATGTTAAAGGCATGTGATAGGGGCTTCTTGCAGTTCTTGATGAACACGGAGTTCCATGAGTCTGGGCCTGGAGCGGAGTGCATGGGCATGTCATTTATTGCCTTTTCGAAGTCATTTGGCGTCGTGATGATGTCAGAAAGGCATGCGTCTGTCAAGTTCTGTGCCACTCTCATAAAAAAATCATTTATGTTTTCGATTTTCAGTCTGGATAGTGGCTCGCTAAAGACTGAGTCATACTGGGATTTAAGTAACTCACTCATTTCCTTGCTGTCATCTGTGTAGGACCCATCCGGTTTAAGTAGGGGCCCAATACTGGTTGTTGTTCTCGACTTTGATTTTGCATAGGAAAAGAAATACTTAGGGTTTCTTTCAATTTCATTTATGGCTCTTAGTTCTTCCCGTGTCTCTTGATTCCTATAGGATTCCTTTAGTTTTAATTCGATGTTTGCTATTTCTCTGACTAGTGTCTCCCTATGTATTTCAGAGATATTGGCCTCCTGTAGCCGCTCCGTTATTCTGTGCCTTCGCCTGTATAGGGCGCGCCTCTCTCTTTCCAGTTTGCATCTTCTCCTCCTTTTCCTTAAGGGAATTTGCCTTGAGCAAACCTCAAGTACCACAGAGTTAATTTGTTCTAGACATAGGTTGGGATCCGTGATGCTTAGGCAATCTTCCCAGTTTATATCATTTAGGACTTGGTTTACTTGGTCCCACCTTATGTTTTTGTTATTGAAGTTGAATTTGGAGAAAGCTCCCTCACGGCTGATCACATTTTGTTGATCTGGGGCTCCCCGCATGCATGTCTGGACCTCTATTATGTTGTGATCTGAGTATATTGTTTTTGATATGATGACATTTCGTATCAGATCATCATTGTTAGGTGAAGATGAGGTCCAGCGTATTCTCTAATCTTGTGGGCTCTACTATTTGCTGGTTTAAGGTGAACTTGGTGCAGAGATTTAAAAGTTCATGCATGTGTGAATTTTCATCTGAGCTGCCTCCTGGTGTTATCTCTGCTACCACATTGTTTGCAATGTTCCTCCATTTTAGGTGCCTGAGGTTGAAATCCCCCAGTAGCAAGATGTTGGGGGCAGGAGCTGGAAGATTTTCCAGACAGTGGTCAATTTTCAGAAGCTGTTCCTGGAATTGTTGGGACGTTGCATCCGGGGCTTGTAGACAACCACGATGACCATGTTTTGATTCTCGACCTTTATTGCTAATACTTCAACTACATCATTTGAGGCATTTAGTAGTTCTGAACATATAAGTGACTCTGTGATATACAAGCCAACCCCCCCCTTTTTGCCTGTTCACTCTGTCACACCTGTATAGGTTGTAGCCCGGGATCCATATTTCATTGTCCAAGTGATCTCTTATGTGGGTCTCTGTGAAAGCCGCAAACATAGCATTTGACTCTGTAAGCAGTCCACGAATGTAAGGTATCTTGTTGTTTGTTGCTGGCTTTAGACCCTGTATATTAGCAAAGATGAATGTAGTTGGATTGGTGGTATTGGTGGTATGGGGGGAATCTTTTTTTCCTGGCTCTAATATCTGTTGTAATGGTGTGGAGGCCACTGACTGTGATTCCACTCCAGAAATGATTGCAGTTGGTGTACAATTTCTGTCATTTCCTGCCAGCTTTTTTTCCTTCCTGGCACTAAAAAACCTCTCTCTCTGGATTGGCTGTGGCTACCCTGATTTTGCCATGGTCTGGATGTTCTGTGTCGCCTCGTACCCTTTAGGTGGTATGCCTGGCAATATAAGTTATAGCACTGTCTTTCCTGAATTGATGTGTGGCACATTTCAGGGTGGAAAAACTTACAGGACTGGAGGTTGCATTTGCCTGTTTTCATATGGGAACGGCATTTTCTGGGGTGATCATAATTGCATGTCCCATCTGATTTCCCAGATTTTCCATGCCTGCAGATACCAAGTGCATAATATTCACATAGGCCTGGTTTCCGTTTGCCCTGGTTTTTTGTGACTGTGTTCCCCATTGGTGGGTGTGTTCCTGTCTCACTATGTATACACAAATGGCATTAACTCCACTACACAACCAGTTCTTGTTGGAGTCCCACAGGGATGCTTTCTCATTTACATGAATGACCTCCCAAACACATCTATACTCCTTAAACCCATTTTATTTGCAGATGACACTACTTTTGTCGTCTCTTACCCAAACCCAACTATACTAACACTGTAAATAATGAACTACTAAAAATATCTACTTGGATGGCTACCAACAAACTTACTCTCAATATAGACAAAACATATTTAATGCTGTACAAGAATGGTATACAATACCGACAATGTGAAATTAAGACACATGTGCAACATCTGGGTATCTTTATAGTAAACGTTTCGCCATCCAGTGGCTTTATCAATACAAAATTCTAGGACATAATATGAAGAGTAGACCTATATACAAAAGATGAGTTGGTGTGTTCACCACCATAGGTCTGGAGAATATGAATTTCAGGCAATGAGGCTTCTTAAATAGGCGACAGCTAAAGGGACGGGTAGGAGATGAAGGCATTTTCACTGGTAGGCGGAGTTCCCCAGTGGAATTTTTTATTGATAAAGCCACTGGATGGCGAAACGTTTACTATAAAGATACCCAGATGTTGCACATGTGTCTTAATTTCACATTGTCGGTATTGTATACCATTCTTGTACAACTTGTCAGACACTGCAACATCATGGAGTCTTGATTCTGAGGACCTGCACATAACCTTCAAGGATACGACTACTACTACAACTAACCCATCTATGTATTTGGGTATGACCTACTTCCACTGGGAAACTCCGCCTACCAGTGACAATGCCTTCATCTCCTACCCGTCCCTTTAGCTGTCGCCTATTTAACCCTTTACCGGGCAGGACCGTGTACAGACGGTCCTAAACACGTGTTTTTTGCGCGTGTCATCCTACTCCCCCAGCGCATCTAGGTTCCCATTCTCTATATCTGACCAATCACAAGCCTTCTGTGAGTCGCTCCAGCTAAGTGAGACCGGCATCTGCTCGCTTCCCATTGGTTGAGAGACCAAAATGTAAACACTTCTCGCTTGGCGTCACCCAGAGCCGAATTTTTGCTCTTGTTCCACTCATATACACTGTGATTATACTCTACAATGTCGGTAAGTACTAATTGTTGTGTCCAGTGTGTAAATGAATAGTTTAGGCATATTTTGAGATATATATCAGGAGTTAGATATGCATAATATGAGTGTACCATGCAATTGAAAAAAGTGCAACAAAAGAGGACCGTGTGCAGACGGTCCCGCCTGTCAGGGCCACATTTTAAATTTCAGTAAATAAATATTTATATAAAAATTTCTAGTGCATATATGAATTCTGTAGTGGTCTGGGTGTGTACAGAACATTCTTATTGTCATTCCATATCAATGAGAAATTGTTCTATGGTGAATCCTCCCAAGATAAGTCAAAATATCTCTGCATTTTGAGGAAAGTGACTCAATCCAGAGCCAGATGACCTGGAATTACTTGAGAGTGGTGATGAATACTTGCCACCTGATGCACAGGTGTCAAGTGATGATGAGGAGGGAAAAAAGGCCATCCAAAAAGCCTAAATTAGCCAAGAAAAAGAAAGGTATTGCGATCGAGGAGTACCCTGATGAAGAAGATCTTTCATGATGAGCTTGCTGTTCAAGCTCAGACTGTTTGGACGAAGGATGACATCACTAATGACTCTTTGCCTGTATACGAACATGAAAAGCCTCTTGCAATTAAGTGTCCATTTGATTATTTTAGCAAGTTTTTTACCCCAAATATGATAGAAAGCATGACATATCAAACCAATTTGTATGCCAAGCAAAAAAACATAGATACTACTTTTGTAACAGATTGTGAAGAAATAATACAGTTCATAGGTATTCTGTTGTTTATGGGTATTTCTTCATACCCATCCCTAGATGACTATTGGGCAAGTTCTACTAAGGTAATCCAGGTTGCAGAAGTCATGTCATCTAAAAAGATTTAGGTTGCTTAGGCGTACAGTTCATTTCAATGATAACACCCACAGGCATAAGGACAGATTCCACAAAATAAGGCCTCTTTACACAGCACTAACTAATGCTTGCTTGCAAGTTGCAGCTACACCCAGGCAGTCTATTGATGAAGTAATGGTTGGTTTCAAGGTAAAACTGCTGGAAACCTCAGGCAGTACATCAAAACCAAACCAGACAAATGGGGTTTCAAACTATTTTGTCGTGGAAGTGAAGATGGAATCATACATGATATAATCATGTATGAAGGCAAAACGACTTTTGAAAACCATCCCATAAAGCTGCCAGATGAAGAAAATAAACTACCAATAAGTTCAAAGATTGTTCTGGTACTTGCAACAACTCTCAGCAAAGAAAGACATCAGCAATCTTGCTGACAATTTCTTTTCAAGTCTACCTTTGGTCAAGGTACTAAGAGACAAGTATAACTGCAGGTACACTGGAACAGTGCGTGAAAATAGATGTGGTAAACCAGAACTGATGCCTGTCAAACAAATGGAAAGAACATAGTGCCCAGGGGCACTTTTGACTTCAAAACCAATGATAGTATCCTTGTTGTAAGGTGGAAGGACAACAAAGCTGTGACTTTAGTGACAAATGATGTGGGAGTGGAACCTGTGACTCTTATTCAAAAGATATAACAAGGAATCTAAGACTAAAGACAACTTCCAGTGCCCTGCAGTCATCAAGAACTATAATGCAACATGGGAGGTATTGACAAAAGTAATATGTTGGTACATATGTACAAACCCCTATGAAATCTAAACGTTGGTACATGCGGCTGTTTGCCTATGTTATTGATCTCTTCTTGTGAATGCATGGCTTCTTTACTGCCGTGATTGTCGGTCACTAAAAACCAAATGCATGCCACTGAAGCAATTCCGGCTTGATGTCTCTGTCACTGCCAAGATCCAAAGGACAAAAGTATGGACGCTGTAACATAAGATCAAGTCCAAGACCTTCAACAAGTACTTCCAGTGCTAACAGTGATGATGGTTTGCCAGCCTTGCAATTGCCATCTCCAGTGCAGTACCAACGTGCAGCTAGGCCTGATGACAGTGTGAGGTTGGATAAAATGCTAGGTCACTTGCCAACAGTTGGAAAAATATTGTCATGCAAGTATTGCAGCACAAAGAAACATCATGTCACAACATCATTTTTCTGTTCAGTATGCAAAGTTAACCTATGCATTAGGAAGGATAAAATTGCTTCACAGCCTATCATTCTAGCAAGTAGTCATCTATAATGATTGTTTTTACTCTTGGAATTCAGGAATATGGGACTTGAAAGTTTTATCCCTTTGCAATGTGTGCATCTTTCTTTTGGTTCATGTTTATATTTTTAATACTTACAAAATGTTTGGAAACAAGTTCCATTTGTGTTTTTGATATTGTATATTAGTAAAATAAAATAGAAAATACTTATTTGGTGTTTTATTAACAATTGCAAATTTGCAACACTCAGAATTTGACACCCTTTTACGGTCGGGACCGTCTACAGATGGTCCTTGAATATTGGAATTGCGCGAAAAGTTATTTTAGAATTTCAAATATATGGGCTCATTAGCCTTACATTGAGCTACTCTATCGACTCATATGAAATACATTTCGAAATTATCATTTTCCAGGGAGTGCCCGGTAAAGGGTTAAGGAGAAGCCTCATTGCCTGAACTTCATATTCTCCAGACCTATGGTGGTGAACACACAACTCCAAGTCCGAGGACTGATTACCTCATCTTTTGTATATAATTCTACTTTTCATATTATGTCCTAGAATTTTGTATTGATAAACCACTGGATGGCGAAACGTTTACTATAAAGATACCCAGATGGAATGTGTCTTAATTTCACATATTTAATGCTTTGATAAATGGTTCACCCATTTCAAGACACAAGTGGGCAAATTTCTAGGCTCCACCCGGGCTGCAGTCCAGATTCCAGACCCACATACAGCAAATATCCAAGAAAGTCTCCAAAACAGTAGGTATCCTGTCAAAGATACAGTACTATGTACCCCAAACAGCTCTTCTTGCTTTTACCCCTCTCATTTACCTTTTGCCTCACCTTTGGGAATTTTGCATGGGGCTCAAAACCCCAGCAAATCACCTTAAACTTTTTAAATAACTCAAGAAAAAGCTGCTGTGCTATTGAACCAACTCCTGTGCTAGAACAGCACACTCCACTGCTTTTTAAGAGCCTTAACTTGTTTAATATGCAAAACATCCACACTTTATTTATTTGGGCCATACAACACAACATTAACCCTCCCTCTCAAACTCCTCCTTGAATACATTAAAACAAAGGCATAACACAAGGCACAAATCACTTTCAATATCCCTCATGTCCATCTCCCTCTGCAAAAATTTAGCACATAAAAGGCTCAATAACACACAACCCGCAATATAAAAATGAGAGGAGCTTATGGCGACGTTTCGGGGCCGACTTGGACCATTAAAATCACACTAACACAAAAAAAGGGCAGGTGAAAGGGGTATTTATAGGCAGGCAGACAGGGGAGGGCACAAGAAAGTGGTGGAGGGGTAATGGATTCCTTCCCCTTCTATTCTTTCCCCTTCTCCTTTCTCCTCTGGGTTTTCTTTCTTTTTTTTTGCCTTGTATGTCTTTTATTTTTTTTTTAATTTTTTCCCCCTCTGTGTTCTTGTTCTTACCCTATGCGGGCAGCCAGCTTCATTGCAGTCCCTTTCCTAGAATATGACTGATTCCACTACTACCCTACTACCTCCATTACTACCTCCATTACTACCTCCATTACTACCCTCCATTACCCCCCACTTTATTGTGCCCTCCCCTGTCCCTGCCTATAAATTCCCCTTCCACCTGTCCTTTGTATTATGTGACTTTGAAATGGTCCAAGTCGGACTGAAACGTCTATAAGCTCCTCTTTTTTATATTTCGGGTTGTGTGTTATTGTTCCAGGGCCCCTGCCTGCAAATCAACTTAAGGCCCTACTTAGAAATCCCTTCACCCAAAATTAACCAGAAAATCCTAGGAGTGGACCCCGGTGTTGAGTCCCGGAGTTTTAATTCGGTGTTGTAACATTTTTTTTTAAAAATATTGGCTCGGTGATTGTAATTCCGCTTTTTAATTGTAATTCGTCCCAGACGGTCGCCTGTCCAGAGCCCAACCACCTTTCATCAGTGGCATTGAAACAGCGGTGAAATGTTCATATGATACATTTCGTCATTATTCCATTCTTTTTAGTGCTTGCAACTGCTAAAAAGCCACCATGGAAAAGAAACCCCCTATGCCAGCCTTGTGGTAAAGAAGGCCAGAAACACGGTAGAACTGATAAAAGAAAAATTTTTCCAAAATATGAAAGTGAAGACGTGTCGCCGAGCTGGGGGCTGTAGGCCCAAAACCCATGCCCCCCATGTGCCCCAAGGGGGAAAGAAATCAAGGAAGCTGTTGTTGTGAAAGGTGCAAGTATGGTCCCCCAAACAGATTTTGAAAATACTGGAAGATGCGGAGACTTTGTTGTTGGTGTGGATCACTGAGAAAGAAGGGGGAGGAGATAGTTTTAAAAGGTGATAAAATTTGTAAGGGGTCTGGGGTTTTTTTCCCGTAACATTACATGTGATGGTAAGGCATCATCAGCTGGTCTAGACCCCTTTCCCCAAAGCCCTGCTTCTAACTTTGTCAGGGTCCTCTTCAGTGAAAAAGTCTGCTTTTTCCCCAATAATATGGAACTGCAAAACATAACTGCCCCAATGTTAACTTTTTTTTTTTCGGTTTTTCTCATCTTCTTCTTTTATCTCCTCCCTTTTGTTTGGATTGAACTCTCCAAAACCATTTCCTCTGGACTCTTGTCTTCATCATCATCTTTCAAAAAAGTTCATTCACATTTCCCCATTCTTCTTCAAACCATCCCTTTTAATTTTCCCTTGCCAGTTAAAAAATTTCCGAACTTCACTCCAAGGGAAAAAACCAGTGAAAGAATTAACTACAGAAGGCCATAACCCCCCCCCAAAAATTTAAGGGGGATTGGGGCACTTCTTCCCCATCCTTCTAGCATAGGGGTTGCAATGTTAAATTTACCCTGAAGCGGTACTGCCAGGTTAACCCCAGAGTCCATTGATGCAACTTTTTTTTTCATAACTTTTTTGTGTAGTTACACTTGAATGACTTAAAAACCCCCGGCCCCAGTGGTTAATCAGAGATGTTGTATTTGGGGGAAAAAAAATAAAATTTTTACATGGGGGTCACATCCAAACTTGTGGATGAGTAGGGGAATTATCAAGAATGGCCTTGAATGCAAGTTCTTGCTGTGCGGGAAAAAACTTGACTTCAGGAATAAAGTGATGTTAAAAAACCAGTAAAAAAATTTTCCCCTCTGTCATCCATGCTGACTGGTTTCCCCCTCCAAATTACTGGTAAGGTGTTTTTATCCAAAATTTGAGGATTCTTAGAGTGGAAAAACCAAAGGGGTTTCATTTTTAAATCCCCCTGTGCATTATCGAAAAAAGCAAGGTAACGATCCTTTGCTGTCTTGAAGCCTGGTGCATTTTTTTGCTGACTGATAAAAGTTTGTGTTGGCTTTTTTCCCGAAAACACTTGTCCCAAAAACATTAAACATTTTTATGTGGCTCAAAACCCCCGGGAAAAATTTCAGGGCCCCCGGGGTTTGAAAATTTAAATTTTTTTCCAGAATGCTGTTAAATTTTCCTTTCCAAAATTTGTTCCCATAAGGAATAATGTAAATTAGCTTAGTTTACCCCCCAAAAAACCCCTTTCAAAATTCACTTACATAATTGTTCGATTTTTGGGCAATACGAATCCGGGGGGGCCACTGTACTTGCTGCTGTATGATCAGCTGAAGCACTTTCCGAAAATTTAATATTATGTAACTTATTATAACTTAAAGTTGGGAACCAGCCTGTGCTAAAACACACTCTTTTCAGGCCTTTCCCCCTTTCCCTTTCCCCTGCTTTTAAAACTGTAAAACCTTTTCCCTAATTGGGAAAAAAATGGGACCTTTCTTTTTTTTTTGTTCCCCTCCCCCCAAGCAACAAGTTTTCTGTTTTATTTACTTGTTGGGACCTACGTGTCATTCTTTTTTTGAGATGACATTTTGGGTTATTCATTACACAAGCTCTTTTTTTCGCCTCATTCTTCCTAATTGACGAAATTTTTGCTTCATTAACGCTATAGGCCCTCACTGTATCTACCACATTTAACCACTTTAAGCTTATCTAATATCTCGATTTTCTTGGTAATTCCTAGACGGAAGCTTAAACCTTTTCTTGTCACTTGCTGGAATACTTGTATGCTTACTGGGTGCCAAGGTTGTTTGGCAGATTTATCAAATGCAATGAAAAAAAGAAAATGTATATAAATAAACAGCGAGCTTCCCCAAATTAAAATTTCGTCCTGCACACGATGAACCAAACTGAATGCTGGGAGGGGGGGGTGAGTGGGGGGGATGGCGGGGGTTAAAAAGGTCTCCCCCCCGACTCAGTGGTTTAACCCCCGCGGGGGGCCCCCTCAAAAATTTTTTTTCCCCCTGGGAACTGTGTAAAATTTAATTTTTTTTTTTTAGATAAAAAAATGCCGCAATTTTCAATCTTTTAATACCCAAATCGTGCCACATAAACCTGCTAAATGCGTTCTACTGTAAATCCAATTAACCTTTTTCCTGTGTCAGGAGGCATGATAAAATAGTACTTCAATGTCAACTCTGGCATTTATGTATCACAATTCATCTAATATGACATAAACAATATAAATAACATAAAAACCTGATATACACTCTAGCATGAATAAAATGTTTTTACGTATGTGGTGAAGGCATTCTTGCTCCAAAAAGGAAAACGTTTTTACCATTTTTTTTCCTTTCAGACGTGTTAGAAAAAGGAAAACGGAGTTTTTTAATGCTAACTGCATTAGATCACTTTAAAAAGAAAACCATAATGTAAAATTTTGAACTGGTATATGTAAAACCTTTTCCCCAACAGGGGCCCCCCGGGTTAAAACGGCCCAAAAATTCTTCCCCAGAATGCTGTTCAAGTGCCGTTAAAACAATTTATTAACATAAGGAATAATGTAAAATTAGATTATTTTTTGGGGCCCCCCAAAAACACTTACAAAAGCATTTAAAAAAATACACTTACATAATTGTTAGTGTTTAAGCAGGCTGTTAACCGGGGTACACTGTACCTTGCAGAAGATAGACAGAGCTGCTTTTGCTGTCAGATTTTTTTTTTTTTCCCTTTTTTTCTATCTTTTAATCGCTTAATTGCTACACTCTTAATGCTACCTTACTGAACTTAACTGCTTTAAAACTCCACAACTTGTCCTTTTGGGGCATGCGGAAACTTAAAAAAATCACTAAGAGGGTTTTTAAATTTTTGAAGGTGCCATATTAATAACAATAATAATAACACAATAATAATCATTTAGGCATAAAAAAAGTTAATTTTTGACATTTTGCTTAATCCATCATTTTTTTTTTAAAAACATATAATAAACATCTATTTAAAATAAACATGTAAATTAACATAAATATGAGATTTTTTTCCGTCAGCAGTGAAAAAAAAAACCTTCTGTCCGGACTGCAAAAAAAACAACAACTGGTTTGTTTACAAAATTTTAAAAACCTTTACACCATGTACTGTACTCATCTTTTTTAAACCTTTTACTCAATTTAAACTACAAATATTTTAAGGTAAGTTAGGGTTTTACAGGGGGGCCTCCGGGGGTTCGTGATTAATCCGCCCCGAGGGGGCTGCAACACTGAATATAACGAACTAAAAACTTTTTTCCCCCCTAAGAAATAATGGAAATATTTTAAGGAAAATAATGAGTGTACTGTATATCATTTATCGCCTGGGGGCCTTTTTTTTGCCTAGTAAAAATTTAAATTTTTCCTTGGGGAAAAAAAAGACTAACTCATGACGGCTGCGAGGGAGGCTGACAGGTCTGGTACGGGGCCCCGAAACAGGGGGGCACAAGTGCAAAATTGGGGAAAAATTTAGCTGAAAAAAAGGGTTTCCCCCAACTAAAAAAGTACGTGCTAGGGCGTAAAAAAATTTGGGGGTTCCACTTTTTTTTTTAAAAGGGGAAATGACACTGGAAAAGGCATAAAAAAGGAATAATTTTCAGTTATAATACTATTATTGTTCCCTTTCTATGGTGTTAAATATGAAAATATTTTTTTTCGCGCTCTGAAGATGACTGGAAAGCATCTCTTTTTTTTGTTAATTTTTTTCTGTGGGGGGTTTTTTTGTTTTTTATATGTTACTTTGCCTGTTTATTATAAATTTTGGAAAAAAAGTAGCTGGATTCATAAAAAAGTCTATATTAACGAAAATCGACATTTGATGCTCCTCAGTGTGATTTTGGGGGTTTTTTTATTATATTTTAATATGGCATCTTCCCCAAACTAAAACCTTAGTTTCAATTTCCTGCACACCACTACAGTGTATAAGTTTATTTGGTATGGGTAAAATAAGTAATTTTCAATATGTACAGTTATAACACTAATAAAAAGTGGGTCATAATAAATTTTATGCACCTAGAAAGAGAGGAGTGTAAGGAGAAATTTTTTGGGGAAAATTTTTGGGAAAAGGGGAACCTTTTTAACTAAGTGAGGGGAAATAATTGTGGTAGGGGACCAAATGAAAATAGGAGAAACACTTAGAGAGGGTGTGGTGGGTAAGTTTGGGGGGCCAGGTTTAAATGATAATGGGAGCCTTTTTTTGGGCTTTGTATAAAAGGGGGGTTTGGGTTTTAGGTAATACAGTAGAACCCCGGAAAAATCTGTCCAAAACGTTTTTTTTTTTAAAGGTTGTTTTTCTGTCAATTTTTTTCTGTAGCGATTTTTATTCTTTCCCCGGCCCCCTCCCCCGGCCTGTCCGCCTGCCTGCGTTGGGGCTCCCCCGCGGGGCGGCCCCAAGGGTTTTTCCCTTGGAACAATCCCCCCGGCGTTTTTTTAAACATTTCACAATAAATTTATTGTGTTTATTGCGGTTTTTTTTTTTTGTTGTTGAAAAACGCGGGTTTTCCCCCGGCCCGGGGGTTCCAAAGGGTTGGGCCCCCCCCCTTGGGGGTTTTTGTGATTGTCACTGTGAAATGTAAATTTGGGCCCCAAAAAAACTTCTGGGGAAAAGGCCCATAGCACCAGCCAGTGATAAAGGGGGAAAAAAGGTAGCAATGGAAATAAGTCACTCTGTCGGGTTTTTTTGGGTTTTCCTAGGTTTTCTAAAATACTATGGATAACCCATGTATAACTGGATTTTTAACCTTTTAAAAAACTTACTTAATTTGCGATTAATCAATGGAAAATGAGGAAAAGAAACAAATTCTACAATGTTTGAGGAATATATGGGGAAATTTTAAAAGTTTCCCCCCCCACCATCTCCTCCAAGGTAAGTTTAAGTATTTCTTTTTTTTATAAGTGGAATATTTCATATTTATAAATTAAAGTGTAAATATTTTTATTTTTTAAAATTTAAAATAAATATTTTTTTTATAAATTATGCACATTGTTTTGATAGTGGTGATGGCCCTGAAACCGACTACCACCATGGCTTATGGTCAGTGACCTTATACCCAACAACAACACCAACACACTCCACCACTCCTTAGACCGTAATTAAATGTTTTATTCATTCTAGAGTTTATATCATGTTTCTATGTTTTAAAATTTGTTTATTATGTCATATTAGATGAATTGTGCTAGATAAATAAGCTGAGGGTTGATATTGTCATTTTAAAAAGGTTTTTGCCTTTTGCCCCCAAAAAAAACCCCCCTTATATTGAAAAGAGTCTTAAAAAAAGGAAAAAATTTATTTAACTGTTTTTTTGTCCATTATAATTAGTGCTTTATTTTATTTCTATTGTTTTCTGTATGTAAAACAAAAAGTATTTATTTTTAAAAAAAAATAATTTTTTGGTAAAATTTTTTGGGGGGGAAACAGATTAATTGTATTTACATTATTTCTTATAGGAAAAAAGGGTTTTGGGGAGTTACTTTTTTTTCGTGTTGAGGTCTCCCCCCAAAGGTTAAGATCGTTAATCGAGGGACCACTGTACTTTTTTTTAAGATAAAGAGGATAAATAAAAAAGGGGATATGACAGTTTTTTGGGGATTATGTTTGGGGTAAAAAAAAAGAATGTTAGTAGACTTCATGAGGGCGGGGTTTATGGGGGGGCCCCACAGATATATCAGATCACTTTTTATTTAGAAGCACAGTGGGATTAAAGGTAGATGGGATACAAGGAAAATAGAAGCAGAAAGTAAGAGAGAGGGTGAAGGTGTATAAACTAAAAAGAGGAGGCAGTTAGGGTAAGATATAAACAACTATTGGAGGATAGATGGACTAGTAGAGGTGGCAATGGGTTCAAGATTTTGGGGGTAGGTTTAAGAATATAGTGTTAGATTTCCAGCAGAAGTTTGTTTACGGAAAAAAGTGGGGGGGGGAAGAAGAGCGATTGGTGGAATGATGATAAAAAAGAGAGTAAAAAAGGGAGAAAAAGTTAGCATATGAGGGTTTTTTTACAAAGTAGAAGGATGCAAGGAGGGAAAAGTTTTGGAAAAAAAAAGAGGTTAAGAAGTGGGAATAAAAAAAAAAAGGGGGAAAAAAAGGGGAAGGGGGTGAGATATGAAATAAAAATTTTGTTGAAAAAAAAAAAAGTTTTGGAGTGAGATTAATAATTAAAAGGAAGCCTAGGGAACAAATCGATTTTTTTTTTAAAAAATAGGGGGGGAGAGTTATTAAATGGAGAGTTAGAGGAGGGGGAAAAGATGGAGGGAATTTTTGGGGAGGATTTGTTTAGTTTGGGGTGAAGACAGGGTAAGCTGTGATTTCGTGTATGGGGGAAGGAGGAATATCATCTTGTAGGAGTGAGGAAGAGCCAGTTGTGGTGTGGGGAAGTTGTGGGGAAAATGGGTAGAATGGGGAAGGG
Organism: Cherax destructor; assembly: GCA_009830355.1. Taxonomy (NCBI): domain Eukaryota; kingdom Metazoa; phylum Arthropoda; class Malacostraca; order Decapoda; family Parastacidae; genus Cherax; species Cherax destructor. The sequence goes on along the minus strand of WNWK01033140.1, from coordinate 4,512 downwards.
GGAGCTGGGATTCAGGGGGAAAAAAATAGAAATGTTAAAAGCAGGTGGGGATATAGTTTTGGAGTGGCTGGTGCTATTATTTAATAAATATATGGAAGAGGGTAAGGTACCTAGGGATTAAAAAGAGCATGCATAGTTCCTTTGTAAAAAGGAAAGGGGGCAAAAAGGGGTGAAAAAAATTAGGGGGAAAAAGTCTGTTAGTATACCGGGGAAGGGGTGGTAGGGGTTATTATTGAAAGAATTAAGAAAACCGGGGGAGTAGGATAACAGATGAAAAGGGGGGGTTAAAAAAGGTTACGGGGGTGTAGACCAAGTTTTACAGTGAAAATATAGGTGAACAGTATTTAGATAAGGGTAAAAAGGTTTTTGTGGCATTTATAGTTTGGAAAAAAAGGGGATGACAGGGTGGATACGGGGAGAGTTTGTAGGAGAGGGAGATTATTTCCCAGTAAAAGTAGGCCTTAGACAAGGATGTGTGATGTCACCGGGGGTTGTTAAAAAAAATTTATAGATGGGGGTTTAAAAAGGAATTTAGGGTCTTGGGGGGGTGTGGGGGTTAAAAAAAAAAAAAATCAAATACAAAAAAGGGAGTTGTCACAGTTTTTTTTTTCTGATGACACTGTGCTTTTGGGAGATTCTGAAAGAAGTTGCAGAAGGGGTTTGGGGATGAATTTGGGGGGTATGTAAAAAAGAAAATTGAAAGTGAATATTAAAGAAAAAAATAAAAAGGGATGAGGATAACAAAAAAAATTTGGTGACGAAAAAATTTGGGTATCAGATTGGAGGGGGGGAGTATGGGGGGGTGAATGTATTCAGATATTTAGGGGGGGGGCGTGTTTTCAGATTGGTTTTTTGAAGGATGAGGTGAATCATAAATTGATGAGGGGGGAAAAAGGGGATGGTGCACTTGGGGGTTTTTTGGAGCATGGGGAATTTGTCCATGGAAGTAAAAGGGGGGAAGTATGAGAGCATGGGGTTTAAACACTTTATATGGGTGTGAAGCATGGGTGATGAATGTTGCAATGAGGAGGGGAAAGGTGGAGGCAGTGGAGATGGGGATGTCTGAGGGAAAAAATAAAAGGTAGTTTGGGGAAAATTGGGGGGGGTGCAGGATTACCAAAACTATTATTCCCCAGGGGGGAGGAGGGGTTGGTGAGGTGGTTGGACATGTAGAGAGAATGGAATGGGGAAAAGAATGACTTTGAGTGTTTTAAACTGTAGTGGAGGGAAGGCGGGGGGGGGGTCCCCAGGGGTTGGAGGGGCCAAAAAGGGGTTTTTGGGGGGGGCTTGGACTTCCAGAAAGCATGGGGTATTTTTTTAGGAGTGAATGGAGACAAATGGTTTTTTACTTGACGGCTGTTGGAGTGTGGCAAAGTAACATTTATGAAGGGATTCAGGGAAACCCCCGGAGGCTGGACTTGAGTCCTGGAGATGGGAAGTCAGTGTCTGCACTCTGAAGGAGGGTGTTAATGTTGCAGTTTTATAACTGGGAAAATTCCACTTGGAAGACATGATGGAGTGAATGATGATGATGAAAGTTTTTTTTTTGGGCCTTCTGCCTTGGTGGGGAACGCCATGTGTTAATAAAAAATGTATTCTTATTAATCTTAAGTTAGTCATAAGTTGCCCAAAGTGCTCCAAAAAAGGGTTTTTGAAATGTACCCTAATTATTATATTCCTTTGTACAAACATGAAAAAAAAAAAAATTATTATTATTAAAGTACAGTAGGCCTTTATATTACACAGTAAGTGGTACCCCGGTTTACGATGGTCTCCAAACTCACCTAAGACAAGAAACAAACGAGTTATTATACATGTTGGGTTAATATATACAGCACTTGAGAAGAAAGAAGCCCCACGGGAAATCTTCATTGATCTCCAAAGCTTTTGATCAGTCGACCATATTATGCTCAAAATTAGCACACTTTTGGTATAAGGGGGCACCCTCAACTACCTAAAGTCATATCTCACCAACAGAAGAATACATTCACAAATGGAGCGAACTCTTCCACAAACAAATTACAGTGGAGTCCCTCAAGGAAGTGTCCTGGGGCCCTCCTATTCCTCATTTACAAAATGACCCACCGAATCATCACAACTACTCAAACCCATTTTTTTGCAGATGACAAAAACATATGTTTTCTCACCCAAATCCAGTTATACTGGCCAACACTTTAATGCCGAATTACAGAAAATATCAACATGGATGACGACTAAAAGTTACTCTCAATACTGACAAGACCTACTTCTACAGTTTGGAAGCAAAAAAATGTTCCACTTAACATAACGCTCAATGGTACCCCATCACAAGACTCACAGAGGGGTTCCGGAATCCCCCTTTGACATAGCCTAAATTCCAAACAACATACAACAAATTTCCAAGAAAATCCAAGACAGTAGGCATATTATCAAAGATGCTTTAAATGTACCACAATCAGCTCTCCTTGCACTATATCATTCACTTATCTCCCCGTATCTCACCTATGGAATCTGTGCATGGGGATCAACAACATTAAATCACCAGACCACTCATAACACAACAAAAGGCCGCATCAGAATGATAACAAATTCCCACTCTAGACAGCATACTCCACCAATATTCAAAATCTCAAACTACTCCCGTAAAAACATTCATCTATTTGTCCATAATATATAAAACTTTTTCACTCTAAATAAACCCTCCACTCAAAATTCTCCTCACCCTTTAATAGGACCCATGACCACAACACAAGACACAGATCACTTTTTGAATACCCCTGTTCATATCAACCTATGTAAAAATTCTATGCCCTAAAGGGCCCCAGAATCTGGAATTCCACCAGTAAATATTAAGATAATCTTGTCGAAAATCAATTTAAGGCTCAACCAAAACCACCTACTCACCCAAAACTAAATGATCATACTATAAACTACTCTGAAAAATGCCTTAACTTTCCTATACGATAATTCAATTTTTAATAATATGTTACTATTATGTTACCCCCTACCAATCAAAACTAAATACAGTGGTACCTGGGTTCGATATTTTTCGTTTAGAATGCTGTTCAAGTGCCATTACCAAACAATTTATCCCCAAGGGAAAAATGTAAAATAGAATAGTCATTTTACACCCCAAAAAAATTTACAAAAGCATTTAAAAAAAAAAACTTACATAAAGGGCGATTTTGGGGACCATCGAATCGAGGTACCCTGTACTCATATTATAAGTTAATGTCAAAATGTCAATGTTATTTTCCTTAAGATAATCTCAATTCCATATTACCATTACTGTAAAAAACTAATATCATTATATAATAATTTAAACAGAAAATTTCCATATTGTAATTTTGAAAACAATCTTAACTAGAATAAATTTAATAAATTTCTCTAATATTAAGTACATAGTCTTTAAGTTCTAGAATAAGCTGCCCCTAATGCCATGGGGATGTCAGTGGCTCTCCTTGCACCCAATTTACATTTAACTACCAATACCTATGTAATCTGCAATCTGCAATGAAATAAAATTTACTTTACTTTACTTTCTTATGTAAGTTTATTTTTAAATCTTTTGTAAGTGTATTTTTGGGGGCTAAAAGGACTAGTCTATTTTTTCATTATTCCTTATGGGGATAAAGTCATTTGGTAATGGCACTTGAACAGCATTCTGGAACGAAAAATATCGAAACCGGGTACCACTGTAATTATGTTCCTGAAAATGGCTTGTTAGGTAAATCCGTGTTAAACTGAAGAACTTATGGGAAAAAAAAAGGGTTATGTTCCCCAACCTTAAAAAGCCAAACAACTTTTTTAGTCTCTAGATCTTACAAAAATAAATGTAACATGTAATTGTAGTTCATTGTCATAATGTATTATGTTGTTTTTACTGCTTAAGACTACAAATGCTACAGAAATATTAGTATTTCTTACCTTAACTCTTATATTTCCACACGTAGATATACGTTCACGCGCATAGCTGACCGAACGTACATCTCTTTTATTTAATTGTTCAAATTTAGTGCGATAGGCCTGAGTCGCAGACATAAGAAGGGTCTGCGCACTCATTGTGCGAGTATGAAAAAATCGGGCCCCAGGGTACTGCATGGTAGCCCCAGTTAGTTTGGCTATCTTGGGACAACATCACGCCAAACCCCCCCTGATTCCTCACGGGGTCGTATTAACACCCCTACTATTCTCGGAAAGGAAACCCCGAACCAGGTTACTGGATTTGACAGTGATATAGCTACTTAATCAAGGAATTAGTGAAACTATTGATGACAACCCAGATGACCCCCAGCCCTCACCTCTGTGGTGGCCAGTGTGGGGAAAATGTGGCTTTTACCAGACCCCCCTCCCAGCACTTCTGGGGTGACCAGTGTAAAAGACCCCCCAAACCCCCGCCCCTCTGGGGTTGCTAGTGTTATACCCAAAAAGGAACTCCGCAAAGGGGAAAATTTCATTTTCCCCCCTGTTAAGGGGGTTTACGATAGTGAAGGTGATATAAGTGACGATGATGAAATCGATTTTAAAACCCAT
>WNWK01033139.1:0-21384 GCA_009830355.1 Cherax destructor | reverse complement strand
TGGAACAAAAGGGAATGATGCCTCAGGAATAGTGTTGACACATTAAAAGTAAAACGGTGGAAGCACTGATGTCCATACAGGGTCGGTAGGGAGGAGAAACAAAAAAAATGATCAGCAGCAAACACAGCCACAAAAATCCTAGCAAAAAAAATTTCCCAATCTATGAAATTATATCCTTGGGAAACTCAGGCATGGTATATCTGGAAAAACAGGTGGGGCATGCACCTTTGACTATCCAAAAAATGCCACACCCACATGACAACAGGAGGGTACAACTCTCCTTCCTGTAACTTTTTCACCCTGAAATTGTCACTTGTCACTCCATGAAAGAATATGTACAACTATACTGCCAGGCACATCATCTAAAGGGGACAAGAAGACACAGACCAGCCAGACTATAGGAGCCAAAAGAAGGAAAAAAGACTGGCAAGAAAATGACAGAAATCTTACACAAACTGAAAACACTTCTAGAGCAGAAGCACAGTCATTGGCCTCCACTCCAGAACAACAGATAATAGAGCCAGCAAATAAAAACCCTGAAATTACATCAATATCCCGACATTAGTCTTTGTAAACATACAGGGTCTAAACCCCTCAACAAACAAAAAAAAATTTCTTACATCAAGGGACTGCTCAATGGAGTCAAATGCAATGTTTGAGCTTACAGAGACCCACATAAAGGATCATTTTGAAACGAAATATGGATCCCAGGTTTTAATCTATTCAGATGTGACAGAATAAACAGGCAAAAAGGGGAGGGGAAAAATTTGGGGCTTGACTCACAGTCTCTCATTTGCTCAGAAATACTAAACACCTCAAATGATGTAGGAAGTTTTGGGGTAAAGATTAAAAACCAAAACCTTGTCATTGTGGTTGTATACAAACCCCCAGATACAACTTCCCAGCAATTCCAGGAAAAGCTTTTGAAAATTGACCACTGTCGGGAAAATCCCCCAACTCCTGCCCCTAACATCTTGCTACTGGGAGACTTCAACTTGAGACACCAAAAATGGAGGAGGAGCAAATAACATTTTAGCAGAGATCCCCCCCATGAGGCAGCTCAGATGAAAATTAAACACACGAGCATTAAATCTCTTCATCAAATTCACCCCCAGCAAATATTATAACCTACAAGACTAGAAAATATGCTGGACCTCATCTTCACTAATAACGACGATCTGATCTAATAACCATAACAAAGACAATACACACAGATCACAAAACAATAGGTACAGACAAGTATGCACAGGCTCCTGACCGGCAAAATGTGATTAGTCATGAGGTTGTCTTCACAAAATTCAACTTCAAAAAAAAATACAATTGGAAGAAATCAACCATGTCCTAAAAAGAAACAAACTGAAAGATATCCTAAAAACACGATCCGAACCTTTGCCTAGAAAAAAATTAACTCTGTGGTTCTTGAGGTCTGCTCAAGGCACATTCCATTAAGAAAAAGAAAGAGAAGATGCAAACTAGAAAGAGAGATACGCTCCTATACAGCCGAAGGTGAAGAATCACAGAGCTGCTGAGAGGGGCCAATATATCTGAAATACGAATGGAGGCACTGGTCAGTGAAATAGCAAATATAGAATTTAAGCTGAAGGAATCTTACAGGAGACAAGAATCACAGGAAGAACTAAAAGCCATAAAGGAAATTGAAAACAAACAAACAAAATACTTCTTCTCTTATGCCAAATCTAAGGCAAAAACAACATCCAGATTGGAACAGTTATTTGTTGATTTTCTTTAAATATTAAATTAAATATATGCAAAAAACGGGGAGTAGAATGATCTTAGTCAATCATTCTACTCCCCGTGTTTTTTTTGCTCCTTCTATCGCTTGGTTTACGATATTTGTTATATATATATATATATATATATATATATATTATATATATAATATATATATATATATATATATATATATATATATATATATATATATATGTCGTGTGGGTCTTGAGAGAGATATATAGGAGGTCAAAGATACTCCTTGTTGGATGGTTACTATATTTACAGTAAGTGAAGGAGAGTCCAGCCACACCGTCGGTCTCGCTCTTGGGTCTAACGTTAGGAGAGAGTGCCTATCTGAGGCTGTGCACATGCGCTGAGCCTCTTGACGTCAGCAGGTACCGTGACGTCACACGCAAAGGGACAGCTGTATAAGTAAGAGGAAAGATACACTACACAATGTATATATGATACTGACACGACAAATATATATATATATATATATATAATATATATATATATATATATAATATATATATATATATATATATATATATATATATTATTGTACCCAGATCGAGTGATATTGATCAATAACAACACTGCGACTAGCCAAGGAGTCGAACCCATGCTGATTTGGCCCGCCTCATTGTGAGCGAAAGACATGACGTTCTAATCCACGAGTTACGAGGTATGACCAGAGCTTTGGTAAGATGGGGAAGAAAGATGGATGGGTAAGGATGGAAATATGGGAAAGGGTAGGGAGGGTTGGGGGAGGTGGTGTTATAAAGATAAGTGGCCTAACTACTTTAGCGCAATTTAAACAAATGTGTGTGTATGTTGTGTTATTCATGAATACATTAAATTCATAAAATAGGTATACCTCCTGCCCATCAGTTGTACACAGTTATACCAGGTGTATACCAGCATGGCACTGAGTTGGAAGGATGCATACTGTTTACAATTACCTTTTTTTTGTGCAAGAGGTCGGTCGTAAGGTTGTTGCTGCAGATGGTAATTGCAGGGCGTTCAATGGAGATTGGTTGCTACCTGGAGTTGGTGGGTCAAGCAGTTTCTGAGATGGTGTCCTGCAGTAGGATTTTTGCAAATGTTACAAGGTTAGTTGTAGGGTGTATGTTGATAGAATTAGTCACCCAAGATTGGGGAGCATTTATCCCTGTTGTTGGACCATGTTCTGGTGGTATCCATTCTTCTAGTTCTTCGGGGAGGTCACTCAGGATTCTTGGTCGTGGGACGTTCTCCTTGTGGATGATGCGACTCTTTGTTGGAGGCTCATTCTTTGGGTTCTGTGGGAGGTGTGTTGATGATGTAGTCGGTGGTGTTAATTGGTTGAGGTGGGTTATCTCTGTCAGGTACATAGAGTTCGTGCATGTCATATAGTTGCCTCTATATGTAATAATTTCGCAAAATCATTCTGAACCTAACGAAAAAAACATATTTCATTGTATTGTTTATTATTAAATTATTGTAAACTTATCTAAAATATATTTAGTTGAATTATGCTAAATTAAATTGCAGTAATTGTTATAATTTAAGGTAATAGGTAAGTTTTCTAATGGTTTCTTTTGGTACAAAATAATTCTTGGAAGTTCCCTCTGATCAAAGGTGTTGAACTTATTCACAACATCCTGCAATGGCTGATAACTTCCAGAACCTTCATTGTGTCTGCTAAATACGGCGGCGGAGAATGAAATTCAAGCGTTTAGGTATTACAGCCAGAATACAGTACTCATTCAGCTTTGTTTGCGTGTTTGCAGTTTTGCTAATGTTATTTAAATTGTAAATCAAAGTTTGAGTCATTGGAATCAATGACGTAACTGGAGAATGACTCGTCTGATTGGTTTCAAATTTGCACACGCTGCTGTGGTTTCTTAAAGTCAAGATTCATGCTGTTATTTGGTGGCATGAGTCTTCAGTTGTCATTTTTATTTAATATAATAATGATATTCCTTGACATTCAGTAACTTAAGAATAATTTTTGTCATCGCCTTCAAAATATTAATGATGATATATTCTCTTAGAAAGTTGATGACAAAGAGTGAAAGGAATTTTAAAATTTTATTGGAAATGTTAAAAAAAACATGGAATCCCTTAAATGGGATAACAAACTGAATAATGCCTTTTTGGATCAGTTCTAAACTTGAAATGGGCAGTCACTGTTGCTGGGCTTTAATAAAAGAAAGCTTGGCACTCACTTTGAGTTGTGGAAATTTTAATTTGCCATTTTATTACCAAATTATTTCCCATTGTTTCTCATCGACTTCAAACCCAAAACACTGTAACTATGGCAACTTTTTAAACCAATTTTATTTTGGATGTTCGTAATCGATAAAAAACAATTTGTTATTGTTTCGTACAATTGCAAAGAATTTGAAATAGAATATAAATGAACTCAAAATATTGAACATTTTTGTTTCTCTCGAGATTTTATTTATTAAAGAACTTTAGTTTAAATTTTCACTGCTGATGTTCTGTATCTAAGGCAGAGATAGGCCTACCTTTTTTGGGTTATTAAACCAAAACAAATTTGTGTACAGCGAAATTACCCACTAGACTAAAAATAATTTGTTTGCCTCGCTTATTAAATAATACATTTTTGTGAAGTTTTATTTATATGTTATTGAGGCTTCATTACCCCGAGATTTTCATTTTGACTCCATTTTGGGATAATTTACCCCGGATCCCCGACCTCGTAAGGAAATTTATTAAGTTTAAGTTTTCATACAATAGCAGTGACATTTATATGTATAATGAATATGCAGTGTGAAGTGTATAACGTCATTGCAAAACGTGGACTCAGCAGATCGCAAGCTGATACCAGTATCTACAGTCGTGTGCAAGGTGAAAGAGGTACCCTGTACCCTCCAAGGTCAAGGTACGGTCAGTGGGTCAGAAATGTTGGTGACGAGGTTATTGCTGACACCATCACAACAAACTCTCAGCTGTTCACTGAGGTGAAGTTTAAACACTTGTAGGGGGAAGTTGATGACTTGTCTAAGACTTTAAACTGATACATTATAGAGGTATGAGTGTTTGTGGGAAACAATCAGGCTGTAGTATTAGGGTTGGAAACAACAGATATTACCAGGATACCTCAGGGATATGTTTAAAAGACAATATTCAAAATAAAATTGCTAGTAAAGTCAAAGTAATTGATCAACAAACAAAGAGAGATAGTAGAGGGCAACGAGTGACTAGCTCCCTTAAGGTTTACTATACAAAAAGTAGGAGTCTAAGAAATAAGATAGATGAGCTAAGATTACTTGCAAGTGCAGGTAATATAGATATTATTGCTATAACAGAGACCTGGTTCAACCTGAAAGATAGAGAAATGCCTTCTGAATGCAACATACAGGGTTATAAACTATTCCACTGATAGGGTCAACAGGAAGGGTGGAGGAGTGGTCAGACATAATTTAAATTGTTGTGTTAGACATGATATAAGATTAGAAACATCGGACACAGAATCTGTTTGGCTACATTAATTTTGGGTGTGATTTATAGGTCCCCAAACCTCGATAGGGAGTGCAGTAAGTTGCTATTGGACGAAATAGAAATAAGGGATTATATAAAATTTGGTAATGGGGATTTTAACTTAGACAAATTGATTGGAACAATGTGACAGGAAATCTTGAGTCTAATGACTTTCTTGATACGGTTCAGGATTGCTTTTTAAAATAGTTTGTGACAGAACCAACTAGAGGAAACAATCTGCTTGACTTGGTTCTTGCTAACAAAGAATCACTAATTAATAATCTTGAGGTTAATGATGAGCTTGGGGAAAGCGATCACAAATCACATAGTTTCAATATATTATGGAATTACCAAGGAAACTGCAATCAAGTCTCTGTCCCAGACTTTCGCTTGGCCGATTTCATGGGACTGAGAAATTACCTGGGTCTGCTAAATTGGGATGACCTGACTATTGGTCAGGTAGGTGGTGTTGATTGCCAATATGACGTTTTTCAGAGCATAGTTCTAGCTGCCCAGACAACTTTTGTTCCGAGAAGGGAAATTAGATCTAACAAAAATGATCCAAAATGGATGAACAATAGATTAAAACATCTCATTGGTTAAAAGAGAGGTGTATTTAGGCGTATCAAAAGAGGGGATGGGCAGTTAAGTAATCAATATATTCAATAAAAGAGGAATAAGAAAAGCAAAAAGGGATTATGAGGCTAAGGTTGCAAGGGATTAGAAGATTAACCCAAAAGGGTTCTTTCAGGTATGCAGAGGTAATATTAGGGATAGGTAGGCCCACTTAAGAGTAACTCAGGTCAGATCACTGACAGTGATAGGGATATGTGTGAAATTTTCAAAACTTACTTCCTCTCAGTTTTTACTTAGGAAGATACTAGCGGAATTCCAGAAATAATAAATTGTGTACAACAGGACGATAATAAACTATGCACGATTGGGATAACTAGTGATATGGTTCTCAAACAAAGAGAGAAATTAAAACCTAACAAATCCCCAGGCCCTGATGAATTGTTTGCAAGGGTTTTAAAGGAATGTAAAGAGGAACTCAGCAAACCTTTGGCTAATCTTTTCAACATATCACTACAAATTGGTATAGTGCCTGATAAGTGAAAAATGGAAAATGTTATACCTATTTACAAGGCAGGTGACAGGTCCTTAGCTTCGAACTATAGACCAATTAGCCTTACCTTTATAGTGGGAAAATTTATGGAATCAATAATTGCCGAGGCAATTCGTGGCCATCTTGAAACTCATAAATTGATTAATGAATCTCAGCACGGTTTTACTAAGGGGCATTCCTGTCTTACGAATTTACTAACTTTTTCACTAAGGTGTTTGAGGAGATAGATCATAGTAATGAATATATTGTGTATATGGACTTCAGTAAGGCTTTCGATAGAATTCCACATCAGAGGCTATTGAGGAAACCAAGCAGGCACGTCATAAGATTTTTTTCTTGGGTAGAGGCATGGTTGACAAATAGGCAGCAGAGAGTTTGCATAAATGGGGAGAAATCAGAATGGTGGCACGTCTCAAGCGGTGTTCCAAAGGGTGTTGGGCCCTTTGTTGTTCACAATTTACATAAACGACATAGATGAGGGAATAAATAGCGACATAAGAAAATTTGGTGATGACACCAAAATAGGCCATCCAATTCATTCTAATGAGGACATTAGAGCACTCCAGAATGATTTGAATAGACTGATGCAATGGTCGGAGAAGTGGCAGATGCAGTTTAATATAGACAAATGCAAAGTTCTAAATGTTGGACAGGAAAATAACCATGCCACATATAAACTGAATAATGTAGATCTTAATACTTGTGATTGCGAAAAGGATTTAGGAGTTCTGGTTAGCAGTAATCTGAAACTAAGACAACAGTGCATAAGTGTTCGCAATAAAGCTAACAGAATCCTTGGCTTCATATCAAGAAGTATAAATAATAGAAGTCCTCAGGTTGTTCTTCAACTCTATATATCCTTGGTTAGGCCTCATTTAGATTATGCTGCACAGTTCTGGTCACCGTATTACAGAATGGATATAAATGCTCTGGAAAACGTACAGAGGAGGATGACAAAGTTGATCCCATGTATCAGAAATCTTCCCTATGAGGATAGACTGAGGGCCTTGAATCTGCACTCTCTAAAAAAGGAGTAGAATCAGGGGGATATGATTGAGGTGTATAAATGGAAAACAGGTAATAAATAAAGGGGATGTAAATAGATGCTGAATGTAAATCCAGCCAAGACAGGACTTCGCGGCAATGGTTTGAAAAAGTTCAGATTCAGAAGGATATAGAAAGCACTGGTTTGGTAATAGAGTTGTGGATGAGTGGAACAAACTCCCACACGATGTGAAGTTGTGAAAATAGGTTAGATAAATACATGAGTTGTGTGCGTGGGTGTGAGTTGGACCTGACTAGCTTGTGCTACTAGGTCTTATGCCGTGCTCCTTCGTAAAGTGCAAGTGACCTGACTACCTGGAGTTTGCCTGGAGAGGGTTAACTCCAGGTAGTCAGGTCTAAGCCTGGGAGTGACATGGACTGCCTCGCATGGGTCAGTAGGCCTGCTGCAGTGTTCCTTCTTTCTTATGTTTTATGGTCTTTTTAGTATAGTGTTAGGAATTATTTTTAGTATTACTATTCAAGATGGCATCATTGGATACTAAGTATTAATCTTTGCAGACTAAAATTACACAAGTTTAAGATTTGTTTGTTGTCTGTCAAGGTTAACTCAAAATGCAAATATTGATTTTGACATGTTGGAAGCAACACTCAATCTTCTTTCAAATCGTTTGAAGAATATTAATTCAGATTATGAAGTATGAAAGTGCTTTCTTAGTGTCAGATCCGTCTGGATGAACTTCAACGAGTTTTGGTGCATTTAGTACTCAACAAGAAACGTGGGCAGAAAGTCTTTCTAACTGTCACAATATTCTTCCACAAAGAACTACTGTAACTAGTGGTCAAACACCTGTATCTGCCACTAATGGCATACCATTACCCAGTCTTCCTACATTGTCATTACCTATATTTGAAGGTCATACCTATGAAGAATTTATCAGTGGTTTCAGTCCCTGGTACATTCAAGATCTGATATTGATGAGATCACTAAGTCAACTATCTTAAATGTCTTGTAAGGAACCTTTATCTAATTAAATCATTTCCTGGTGGTCAAAGGCAATTATCATCTAGCCTTATGTGTCTTGTCAGACAATTACTTTGATGCTGACAAAGCCAGGTTAGTACAGTCAGAATCTCAAGCTTGAAGCCACCCAGACATTGTTTTTCAGATTTACAGTCATTAGAATCACATTAGACATAGTCTCAGATATCTAGACACTAAGCATAACATAAATCAAAGTGATTGGTTTATCAGTGGTATTGTACAGGATAAGCTGTCACCACAAACTATTGAACGATTAAATATTATGTTCAATAAACGCTATTTCACTTGTGAAGAAATTAGCAAAGGTTTACAAGCAATAGTTTCTTGCATGCAAGCAACGAGACATGATGATAAATCCACAAATCCTATCTGTGATATAAACCTTCAACTCAGTATAAAAAAGTGTACCTACTCCCACTAAAACACAGAATGGAAAATCCTATGTAGGCACTTATCAAGCTGTGAATACAACAGACAGTAAACAGACTGTCACACATAAACGTACTTCAAAATGTGTACTTTGTGATGGAACACATTGGGCACAGTATTGTAGTCAATACAACAACAATGGAGGCACGGAAACAACGTGCTCAACAGCTGAAACGGTGCACTAAGTGTTTAGGTGAGCACAAGGGAGGTAAATGCTCACTGAAGAAGTGTTTTAAATGCAAGGGAATGCATCATACAGCATTATGCTCAAGCACTTGTACTGAACAACAGATGACTTCACCAAAACAGGAAGTCAACAAACAACAGCATTAAATGTGAGAGATAAGTCTAAATCGACTGCTCTCCCAATACCTCGAGTTGAGTTATCTAATAAATTACTCAAAACCAATGTGCTAACACTATTTGATCAAGGCTCACAAAGGTCCTTCTTAAGAAGAACAGTGTTGCAGAAACTTAATAAACAATCCCATGTCAAAATACAGTTAGATATAGCTGGCGTTTTCTAAAGTTCTGATAAACAGAAATATGACCTAGCCAAAATCACTGTTGGTCTAGGAAACAGGAAAAATATAGTAGAAGTTGTGGTAGTTGATGATTTTCCTAAGTCTGTGCAGATCCGGGGAATAAGAGATACAGTTGCAGCACTGAAGGCAGCCAAGGTCAAGTTAGCCTGTCCTGACATACAGACGGACACAATTAGTCCAATTGATTTAATAATTGGAAGTGAATATTATCACTGTTTTGTGGAAAATATTGTAAGTAAACATGATGTTTCCTCTTCCTCACTAGAGCATTAGTCACCTTCACTTCCACTAGAGCCTCAGTCACCTTCACTTCCTCACTAGAGCCTCAGTCACCTTCACTTCCTCACTAGAGCCCCAGTCACCTTCACTTCCACACTAGAGCCTCAGTCACCTTCACTTCCTCACTAGAGCCTCAGTCACCTTCACTTCCTCACTAGAGCCTCAGTCACCTTCACTTCCTCACTAGAGCCTCAGTCACCTTCACTTCCTCACTAGAGCCTCAGTCATCTTCACTTCCTCACTAGAGCCTCAGTCACCTTCACTTCCTCATTAGAGCCTCAGTCACCTTCACTTCCTCACTAGAGCCTCAGTCGCCTTCACTTCCTCACTAGAGCCTCAGTCACCTTCACTTGCTCACTAGAGTCTCAGTCACCTTCACTTTCTCCATAGAGCCTCAGTCACCTTAACTTGCTCACTAGAGCCTCAGTCACCTTCACTTCCTCACTAGAGCCTCAGTCACCTTCACTTGCTCACTAGAGCCTCAGTCACCTTCACTTGCTCACTAGAGCCTCAGTCACCTTCACTTGCTCACTAGAGCCTCAGTCACCTTCACTTGCTCACTAGAGTCTCAGTCACCTTCACTTCCTCACTAGAGCCTCAGTCACCTTCACTTCCTCACTAGAGCCTCAGTCACCTTCACTTCCTCACTAGAGTCTCAGTCACCTTCACTTCCTCACTAGAGCCTCAGTCACCTTCACTTCCTCACTAGAGTCTCAGTCACCTTCACTTGCTCACTAGAGTCTCAGTCACCTTCACTTGCTCACTAGGGTCTCAGTCACCTTCACTTCCTCACTAGAGCCTCAGTCACCTTCAATTGCTCACTAGGGTCTCAGTCACCTTCACTTCCTCACTAGAGCCTCAGTCACCTTCACTTGCTCACTAGAGTCTCAGTCACCTTCACTTGCTCACTAGAGTCTCAGTCACCTTCCCTTGCTCACTAGAGTCTCAGTCACCTGCACTTGCTCACTAGAGCCTCAGTCACCTTCACTTCCTCACTAGAGTCTCAGTCACCTTCACTTCCTCACTAGAGCCTCAGTCACCTTCACTTGCTCACTAGGGTCTCAGTCACCTTCACTTCCTCACCAGAGCCTCAGTCACCTTCACTTGCTCACTAGAGTCTCAGTCACCTTCACTTGCTCACTAGAGTCTCAGTCACCTGCACTTGCTCACTAGAGCCTCAGTCACCTTCACTTCCTCACTATAGACTCAGTCACCTTCACTTTCTCACTAGAGCCTCAGTCACCTTCACTTGCTCACTAGGGTCTCAGTCACCTTCACTTCCTCACTAGAGCCTCAGTCACCTTCACTTCCTCACTAGAGCCCCAGTCACCTTCACTTCCACACTAGAGCCTCAGTCACCTTCACTTGATCACTAGAGTCTCAGTCACCTTCACTTGCTCACTAGAGTCTCAGTCACCTTCACTTCCTCACTAGAGCCTCAGTCACCTTCACTTGATCACTAGAGTCTCAGTCACCTTCACTTCCTCACTAGAGCCCCAGTCACCTTCACTTCCACACTAGAGCCTCAGTTACCTTCACTTCCTCTAGTCTGGTCTGACCATCAAATTGTTTTCTTTTCATTTCCTTATGATGTTGTTGTTTCTATTGTTGTTGTTGCTGCTGCTGCTGCTGCTGTTGCTGCTTCTCTTGTTGTTGCTACTGCTGCTGCTTCTGTTTCTAATGCTTCAACAGCATCTAACCCTTAATCGGTCTTCTGCTTAAATTATCTACTCTTCTTCTAGCCTTTAAAGACGCCGTTTTGTTGAATCAACTCTCATATATAACTTTCTTAATATGATTCTTAGTCCTGGAATTGCTTCTGTAGATTCCTGTCTTTCTTAATACATTGTCAAATGTTCTAATCTTCGGATCACTCGTGACTTGACCTGATCTCTGCCTCCTCTTCCTCTACTTTCCTCTTGCTATTGTGTTGTGATCTGTGATGGACCTAAGTTAGCATATACTGTACCATGAACTGTCTGGAGCACCATGGTGATAAGGTCTAGGTGGATTGTCATCTAACTAACCATAGTGCAGTTCACATTAATTATATCAATAATTTCCTTTACTTCATAACTGCTAATTAATTTATTTTCAGTTGCTTAAAAGTTGCATTGATTCATTTTAAAACTAATTAAAATCGTACAGAAGCTTCAGTCTTAAGTTAAGGAAGAAACTATGATAAAAAAGGTTCCAGAAATATTGTTTTAGTGAGTATTTAAGTTGTGTTATGATCTCAAGTTGTGAGTACAAGTATTGTAAAGTTAACAATAGTTATTATAACACAAATAATTACTAGCAGTTAGTAATTATAAATAGATAATTAACCTTTACACAAACTATACGAAAGAATGCGAATGATTAGGACGGTTCACAGCCTTAGGTTTGCCAGTCGCCCATATGCTGCTGCAGTTATCTGGTTGATGTGTGCCTCCGGAGACGTGCTTGGCGTTATACTCACCCCAAGGTCTTTCTCCTTTGCCGAGGTTTGTAGCCTTTGTCCGCCTAGCCTGTACTCTGTCAGCGGTCTTCTTTGCCCTTCTCCGATCTTCATGACTTTGCATTTGGTGGGATTGAATTCGAGAAGCCAGTTGCTAGACCAGATGTCAAGCTTGTCCAGGTCTGTTTGAAGTCCTGCTTGGTCCTCTTCCGATGTGATTCTCCTCATTAATTTCACATCATCTGCAAACAGAGACACTTCTGAGTCTATCCCGTCCGTCATGTCATTTACATATACCAAGAATAGCACTGGTCCTAGGACTGACCCCTGCGGTACACCGCTCGTCACAGGCTCACTGTGATACCTCATCGCGCACCATGACCCGTTGTTGCCTCCCTGTGAGGTATTCCCTGATCCATTCCAGTGCCCTTCCTGTTATACATGCTTGTTCTTCCAACTTCTTTACTAATCTCATGTGAGAAACTGTGTCGAAGGCCTTCCTGCAGTCCAGGAAAATGCAGTCAACCCATATCCATATTATAAAGCGGAAATGTTCATCAGCTCAATAATATATCGGGAGTGATCACCGACTCCGTTTAAAAATTTACTACCTACACTGTTTAAACTAGAACATATCGGTGCTTTAATTAACCCAATGACTGTTTGAAATATAAAAAAAAAAAATATATATATATGTCGTGCCGATTAGGTAAAACTGGTCAATTAGCAAGAACTCATTGAAAATTAAGTCCTTTCTAAAAATTTATCTTATACGTTTAAAGATATATTTTTTTCATTTATGATAATGTAAAAAATTATAATTTTGTACCAAGAGAAACTTTGAAAACCTACCTAACCTTATTACAACAAGCGCAATTTAATTTAGCCTAGCCCAACTAAATATATTTTACATACGTTAACATTAATTTAATAATAATCAAACACAATGAAATATATTTTTTTCGTTATGTCCAGAATGATTTTGGCGAAATTATTGCATACACAAATTTTCGCTTGTCTTATATGGCTAGGTGAGCGTTGCTATTTAAGCCAAAATGCAAGTTTTACCTAATCGGCACGACATATATATATATATATATGTATATATATATATATATATATATATATATATATATATATATATATATATATATATATATATATATATATATATATATATATATATATATGTCGTGCCGATTAGGTAAAACTGGTCAATTAGCAAGAACTCATCTAAATCAAGTCCTTTCTAAAATTTTCTCTTATACGTTTGAAGATATATTTTTTTCATTTATGTTAATGTAAGAATTTATAATTTTGTACCAAGAGAAACTTTGAAAACCTACCTAACCTTATTACAACAAGCGCAATTTAATTTAGCCTAACCCAACTAAATATATTTTAGATACGTTAACATTAATTTAATAATAAACAAACACAATGAAATATATTTTTTTCGTTATGTTCAGAATGATTTTTGCGAAATTATTGCATACACAAATTTTCGCTTGTCTTATATGGCAAGAAGAGCGTTGCTATTTAAGCCAAAATCGCAAGTTTTACCTAATCGGCACGACATATATATATATATGTCGTGCCGATTAGGTAAAACTGGTCAATTAGCAAGAACTCATCTAAAATTAAGTCCTTTCTAAAAATTTCTCTTATACGATTAAAGATATATTTTTTCATTTATGTTAATGTAAGAATTTATAATTTTGTACCAAGAGAAACTTTGAAAACCTACCTAACCTTATTATAACAAACGCAATTTAATTTAGCCTAACCCAACTAAATATATTTTAGATACGTTAACATTAATTTAATAATAAACAAACACAATGAAATATATTTTTCGTTATGTTCAGAATGATTTTGGCGAAATTATTGCATACACAAATTTTCACTTGTCTTATATGGCAGGTGAGCGTTGCTATTTAGCCAAAATCGCAAGTTTTACCTAATCGGCACGACATATATATATATATATATATATATATATATATATATATATATATATATATTTTTTTGTCGTGCCAATTAGGTAAAACTTCCGATTTTGGCTTAAATAGCAACGCTCATCTTGCCATATAAGACAAGCGAAAATTTGTGTATGCAATAATTTCGCAAAAATCATTCTGAACCTAACGAAAAATATATTTCATTGTGTTTGTTTATTATTAAATTATTGTAAAAGCATCTAAAATTATTTGGTGGGTTAGCTAAATTAAATTGCGCTTGCTGTAATAAGGTTAGGTAGGTTTTCAAAGTTTCTCTTGGTACAAAATTATAAATTTTACATTAACATAAATGAAAAAATATATTATAAACTTATAAGAGAAAATTTTAGAAAGGACTTAATTTTAAATGAGTTCTTGCTAAATGACCAGTTTTATCTATTCTATTCTATTCTATGTGATTTGCCGGTATGGATCCCGGCCCGGGTCTCTTCCAATTAGTTTTACCTATTAGGCACGACATATATATATATATATATATATATATATATATATATATATATATATATATATATATATATATATATATATATATATATATATATATATATTTATTTATTTATTTATTAACACATCGGCCGATTCCCACCAAGGCAGGGTGGCCCGAAAAGAAAAAATTTCATCATCATTCACTCCATCACTGTCTTGCCAGAAGGGTGCTTTACACTACAGTTATAAAACTGCAACATTAACACCCTCCTTCAGAGTGCCGGCACTGTACTTCCCATCTCCAGAACTCAAGTCCGGCCTGCCGGTTTCCTGAATCCTTCATAAATGTTACTTTGCTCACACTCCAACAGCACGTCAAGTATTAAAACCATATGCCTCCATTCACTCCTATCAAATACGCTCACACATGCTTGCTGGAAGTCCAAGCCCCTCGCACACAAAACTTCCTTTACCCCTCCCTCCAACCTTTCCTAGGCTGACCCCTACCCCGCCTTCCCTCCACTACAGATTTATACACTCTCGAAGTCACTCTGTCTCGTTCCATTCTCTCTACATGTCCAAACCACCTCAACAACCCCTCCTCAGCTCTCTGGACAATCGTTTTGGTAATCCCGCACCTCCTCCTAATTTCCAAACTCCGAATTCTCTGCATTATATTCACACCACACATTGACCTCAGACATGACATCTCCACTGCCTCCAGCCTTCTCCTCGTTGCAACATTCATCACCCATGCTTCACACCCATATAAGAGCGTTGGTATAACTATACTCTCATACATTCCCTCTTTACTTCCATGGACAAGGTTCTTTGTCTCCACAGACTCCGAAGTGCTCCACTCACCCTTTTCCCCTCATCAATTCTATGATTCACCTCATCCTTCATAGACCCATCCGCCGACATGTCCACTCCCAAATATCTGAATACATTCACCTCCTCCATACTCTCTCCCTCCAATCTGATATCCAATCTTTCATCACCTATTCTTTTTGTTATCCTCATCACCTTACTCTTTCCTATATTCACTTTCAATTTTCTTCTTTTACACACCCTACCAAATTCATCCACCAACCTCTGCAGCTTCTCTTCAGAATCTCCCAAAGCACAGTGTCATCAGCAAAAAGCAACTGTGACAACTCCCACTTTGTATTTGCTTCTTTATCTTTTAGCCCAACACCTCTTGCCAAGACCCTCGCATTCACTTCTCTTACAACCCCATCTATAAATATATTGAACAAACCATGGTGACATCACACATCTTTGTCTAAGGCCCACTTTTACTGGGAAATAGTCCCCTTCCCTCCTACACACTCTAACCTGAGCCTCACTATCCTCATAAAAACTCTTCACTGCTTTCAGTAACCTTCCTCCTATTCCATACACCTGCAACATCTGCCACATTGCCCCCCTATCTACCCTATCATACGCCTTTTCCAAATCCATAAATGCCACAAAAACATCTTTACCCTTATCCAAATACTGTTCACCTATATGTTTCACTGTAAACACTTGGTCTACACACCCCCTACCTTTCCTAAAGCCCCCTTGTTCATCTGCTATCCTGCTTTCTGTTTTACTCTTAATTCTTTCAATAATAACTCTACCATACACTTTACCAGGTACACTCAACAGACTTATTCCCCTATAATTTTTGCACTCTCTTTTGTCCCCTTTGCCTTTATACAAAGGAACAATACACGCTCTCTGCCAATCCTTAGGTACCTTACCCTCTTCCATACATTTATTAAATAATAGCACCAACCACTCCAAAATTATATCCCCACCTGCTTTTAACATTTCTATCTTTATCCCATCAATCCCAGCTGCCTTACCCCTTTCATTCTACCCACTGCCTCACGAACTTCCCTACACCCACAACTGGCTCTTCCACACTCCTACAAGATGTTATTCCTCCTTGCCCTACACACGAAATCACAGCTTCCCTGTCTTCATCAACATTTAACAAATCCTCAAAATATTCTCTCCATCTTCCCGATACCTCTAACTCTCCATTTAATAACTCTCCTCTCCTATTTTTAACTGTCAAATCCATTTGTTTTCTAGGCTTCCTCAACTTATTAATCTCATTCCAAAACTTTTTCTTATTTTCAACAAAATTTGCTGATAACATCTCACCCACTCTCTCATCTGCTCTCTTTTTACATTGCTTCACCACTCTTTTAACCTCTCTTTTTCTCTCCATATACTCTTCCCTCCTTGCATCACTTCTACTTTGTAAAAACCTCTCATATGCTAACTTTTTCTCCCTTACTACTCTCTTTACATCATCATTCCACCAATCGCTCCTCTTCCTCCGCACCCACTCGCCTGTAACCACAAACGTCTGCTGAACAATCTAACACTACATTTTTAAATCTACCCCATACATTTTTGACCCCATTGCCTACACTCTCACTAGCCCATCTATCCTCCAATAGTTGTTTATATCTTACCCTAACTGCCTCCTCTTTTAGTTTATAAACCTCCACCTCTCTTTTACTTACTGATTCTATTTTCCTTGTATCCCATCTACCTTTTACTCCCACTGTAGCTATAACTAAAAAGTGATCTGATATATCTGTAGCCCCTCTATAAACATGTACATCCTGAAGTCTACTCAACAGTCTTTTATCTACCAATACATAGTCCAACAAACTACTGTCATTACGCCCTACATCATATCTTGTATACTTATTTATCCTCTTTTTCTTAAAATATGTATTACCTATAACTAAACCCCTTTCTATACAAAGTTCAATCAAAGGGCTCCCATTATCATTTACACCTGGTACCCCAAACTTACCTACTACACCCTCTCTGCATGTTTCTCCCACTTTAGCATTTAGGTCCCCTACCACAATTACTCTCTCATTTGGTTCAAAAGTTCCTATACATTCGCTTAACATCTCCCAAAATCTCTCTCTCCTCTACATTCCTCTCTTCTCCAGGTGCATACACGCTTATTATGACCCACTTTTCGCATCCAACCCTTATTTTAATCCACATATTCCTTGAATTTACACATTTATATTCCCTCTTTTCCTTCCATAACTGATCCTTCAACATTATTGCTACCCCTTCCTTAGCTCTAACTCTCTCAGATACTCCTGACTTAATCCCATTTATTTCTCCCCACTGAAACTCGCCTACCCCTTCAGCTTTGTTTCGCTTAGGGCCAGGAAATCCAACTTCTTTTCATTCATAACATCGGCAATCATCTCTTTCTTATCATCCGCACTACATCCACGCACATTCAGACACCCCAATTTTATAAAGTTTTTCTTCTTCTCGTTTTTAGTAGATTTGTACAGGAGAAGGGGTTACTAGCCCATTGCTCCCGGCATCTTAGTCGCCTCATACGACACGCATGGCTTACGGAGGAAAGATTCTTTTCCACTTCCCCATGGACAATAGAGAAAATAAAAGAACAAGAGCTATTAAGAAAAGAAGAAAAACCTAGATGTGTGTATGTATATATATGCATGTGTATGCCAGTGTAGTGTGACCTAAAGTGTAAGTAGAAGTAGCTAGATATACCTGTTATCCAGCGTGTTTATGACACAGAAAAAAGACACCAGCAATCCTACCATCATGTAAAACAGTTTCAGGTTTCTGTTTCACAGTCACCTGGCGGGACGGTAGTACCTCCTGGGTGGTTGCTGTCTACCAACCTATGATATATATATATATATATATATATATATATATATATATATATATATATATATATATATATATATGTCGTGCCGATTAGGTAAAACTGGTCAATTAGCAAGAACTCATCTAAAATTAAGTCCTTTCTAAAATTTTCTCTTATACGTTTAAAGATATATTTTTCATTTATGTTAATGTAAAATTTATAATTTTGTACCAAGAGAAACTTTGAAAACCTACCTAACCTTATTACAACAAGCGCAATTTAATTTAGCCTACCAACTAAATATATTTTAGATACGTTAACAATAATTTAACAATAAACAAACACAATGAAATATATTTTTCGTTAGGTTCAGAATGATTTTGCGAAATTATTACATACACAAATTTTCGCTTGTCTTATATGGCAAGATGAGCGTTGCTATTTAAGCCAAAATCGCAAGTTTTACCTAATCGGCACGACATATATATATATATATATATATATATATATATATATATATATATATATATATATATATAGTCGTGCCGATTAGGTAAAACTTGCGATTTTGGCTTAAATAGCAACGCTCACCTTGCCATATACGACAAGCGAAAATTTGTGTATGCAATAATTTCGCCAAAATCATTCTGAACATAACGAAAAAAATATATTTCATTGTGTTTGTTTATTATTATATTAATGTTAACGTATCTAAAATATATTTAGTTGGGTTAGGCTAAATTAAATTGCGCTTGTTGTAATAAGGTTAGGTAGGTTTTCAAAGTTTCTCTTGGTACAAAATTATAAATTCTTACATTAACATAAATGAAAAAAATATATCTTTAAACGTATAAGAGAAAATTTTAGAAATGACTTAATTTTAGATGAGTTCTTGCTAATTGACCAGTTTTACCTAATCGGCACGACATATACATATATATATATATATATATTTATATATATATATGTCGTGCCGATTAGGTAAAACTTGCGATTTTGGCTTAAATAGCAACGCTCACCTTGCCATATAAGACAAGTGAAATTTTGTGTATGCAATAATTTCGCCAAAATCATTCTGAACATAACGAAAAAAATATATTTCATTGTGTTTGTTTATTATTAAATTAATGTTAACGAATCTAAAATATATTTAGTTGGGTTAGGCTAAATTAAATTGCGCTTGTTGTAATAAGGTTAGGTAGGTTTTCAAAGTTTCTCTTGGTACAGAATTATAAATTCTTACATTAACATAAATGAAAAAATATATCTTTAAACGTATAAGAGAAAATTTTAGAAAGGACTTAATTTTAGATGAGTTCTTGCTAATTGACCAGTTTTACCTAATCGGCACGACATATATATATATATATATATATATATATATATATATATATATATATATATATATATATATATTTTAATATATATATGCTAGGAATTGCAAGAGCAGGCTCGAACCTGAACCTCATGACAAGGTACGCAGTGCTTTACCGACCGTACCACACTGGTCCAATACCTTGGCATCCAGCTTTCGCTAGACGTTATTCCAAGGCAGCCAGCTAATTCCTAGCATTGTAAAAATCTCTAGTTGTGTCGATGCATGCAGGGGATGAGATGAAAAGCTGTAAGCCTCCTGCCTGAAAGCTGGCTGCCTTGGAATAACGTCTAGCGAAAGCTGGATGCCAAGGTATTGGACCAGTGTGGTACGGTCGGCAAAGCACTGCGTACCTTGTCATGAGGTTCGTAGGTTCGAGTCTCCGTCGGCCAGAGATCAGTGTTTATATATATATATATATATATATATATATATATATATATTATATATATATATATATATATATATATATATGTCGTGCCGATTAGGTAAAACTGGTCAATTAGCAAGAACTCATCTCAAATTAATTCCTTTCTAAAATTTTCTCTTATACGTTTAAAGATATATTTTTTTCATTTATGTTAATGTAAGAATTTATAATTTTGTACCAAGAGAAACTTTGAAAACCTACCTAACCTTATTACAACAAGCGCAATTTAATTTAGCCAAACCCAACTAAATATATTTTAGATACGTTAACATTAATTTAATAATAAACAAACACAATAAAATATATTTTTTTCGTTATGTTCAGAATGATTTTGGCGAAATTATTGCATACACAAATTTTCGCTTGTCTTATATGGCAAGATGAGCGTTGCTATTTAAGCCAAAATCGCAAGTTTTACCTAATCGGCACGACATATATATGCAAGTACAGTCCCACACACACACACACAATTCTCTCGTCCCACTCTGGAGAGGGTTTCGGGGGTCAACGCCCCTGAGACCCCGTCTGAGATCAGGCCTCTAGAATATATATAAACACAATTTCCCCAGCAAACGTTCAATACTTAATATCCAACCCCTATGTCACTCACATGTGTGCAAACATTCTTATGAGTGTTTCTGGTATATAGTATAGTATATATAGTATATTAGAGAGTATGACCACAAATCGCCATGACCTCACCTCACTACGATCAATTTGTGTTGTATAGTTATTATCTATGACTTGCGGTGATGATTTGTGATTTGCAGTAATGATTTGTGATTTAAAGAGGTGACTGTGATTTTGCAGTGTTTTTTAGTGTTTTTGTTTTTTTATGTGATTTCCTGTTTGTATTTAAATTATATTATATATTTTAATAGAATTCTGAATAATCTGAATGGAGAATGCTGTATTTTGTAGATATCCTTAATGATAAATGTGAAGATATAAGGAAGTAATTGAGAGAATCTTGAACTGGATATAGCAAAAAAAAACAAAAAAAAAACACTCTTATGAATTATTAAATATTAGTATCTCTCTCACTTTTCAAATTTTGATGTCTTCACTTCTCTCACCTTCACTATATTGAGAAAAATATTCATAAACAACAACAACAAAAACTAGGGAAAGAAAATAAGATCTTCACACTGGGAGAGTCAACCTCTGGACAAAAGGAATTACTGGTGTGGATGTTACAACCTGGCCAGTACAACTCTGTCTTAATGTTGGTGTGGATGTTACAACCTGGCCAGTACAACTGTGTCTTAATGTTCAATACTGCTGTTTTATCTTGTATTGTTCTTGTATGTTATTGTACTTTTCTTGTGTGTTGCTGTATTGTTCTTTTGTGTTACTGTACTGTACTGTTTTTTGTTGTT
>WNWK01033138.1:0-21384 GCA_009830355.1 Cherax destructor | reverse complement strand
AGGGGGGTTGGGAGGGAATGGAGAGGATGTGAGAGTTGGTGGAGGACCACAATGAAGATCTAAATACTGAAGACCCAAGAGCTTGAGCTGCAACAACAACAAAACAGATCTGAGGAAATGCTTCAGTGGAGGAACAAAAGATGTAGGTGCTTCTTCAGAGATTAAGGAGATTTGTGCAATGTGGAGTAGGGTGCACTCATTTGTGGAGGAACATCACCCTGACTAAGATGTTGTAACTGCTCCATCAACATGTTCAATGACAATCTGTTTTCCCATTTTAGGGACATTTTAAAGAGACGCCAGACACAGAGCTCTCAGGAGAGATATTTAGTGCCACAGGTGTGCAGTGACTCTAAGCTGGTCCTAGTGGGATTAAAAGACAAAGAAGGAAGTGACCCCAGATGAGGACTTGGTACCTAGAGTCCTTATGGAGGGGGATTCCCTTCCAAAAATTAGACTCTACCCTCTCCCCTCCTATCTCTCTTCCATCCAGCAACATCAGTCTTCAGTAAGGGTAAGTGCCACATTCATTTCATTCATTTGTGCATGTAAATCTATCTTTAAGGCCCCCCAATTTTTTTTTTTCCAAACTTCTGGGTTTCTGGAACGGATTAATTGAATTTCCATTATTTCTTATGGGAAAATGGTTTCAGTTTCGTAGTGTTCAGTTTTAGTGCCTCCTCTGGAACGGATTAAACACGAAAACCGAGGGACCACTGTATTGTAATAAACAGAATAGAGGAAATCAGCTCTAATATACATTATTTAGGTATGCATATTGGTCAAAGAGCCCATTGTAAGTCTGAGTCATCGTAACGAGTACGTTGCTAAGGAGGAGACGATGTATACATATTATTGTGACATTGAGAATATGGCTATGTAAATATTAAGAATAAGATTATATTGATTGTTTATTATTGTGTTATTGAGAATATGGCTATGTCGTTTGGATATGTTAGAGAGAGAAGGTGTTTTTTGACAGTAGTTTTGAAGACGCTGCCTGAGACAGTAACATAGTAACATGTAAATTATGCACCAGGACAACCCAAAAAAGTCAGCCAAAGTAACTTACAGTCAACCCTCCGTTTTCGTGCTTAATCTGTTTCAGAGGGATCGACTAAAACTGAAACACATGAAAACTGAAACCATTTTTCCCATAAGAAATAATGAAAATTCAATTAATCCATTCCAGAAACCCAGAAGTTTGAATTTTTTTTTTGGGGGGGGGCCTTAAAGATAGATTTACATGTACAAATGAATGAACTCAATGTAACACTTACCTTTATTGAAGACTGATGTTGCTGGATGGAAGAAAGGGAAGAGGGAAGAGGCCCTAATTTTTGGAGGGAATCCCCCTCCATAAGGGGAGGCTGACACATGGAGCGTGCTCAGAAAAAAAATTGAAAAACTACGAAAATTGAGATTTTCTTACCGAAAATAGCTGATCTTTCTGGCAACTCCCTCGTATAATTCTCATCATTATATGATGTTTCTACAAGGAGTTATAGTAATTTATAACATGTGTGGTAACGACGTCTGTCATAACATGCTCGCTGACACGGCAAAAAAAAAAAAAAAAATTTCCGCTTTTTTTCTGTCAATTTCTTAAACGTGTACAGTGGTACCTCGGTTAACGATGGTCCCCAAACTCACCCTTTTATGTAAGTTTATTTTTTTAAATGCTTTTGTAAGCGTATTTTTGGGGGTCTAAAAGGACTAGTCTATTTTACATTACAGTATTCCTAATGGGGATAAATTCGTTTGGTAATGGCACTTGAACATCATTCTGGAATGAAAAATATCATTAACTGAGGTACCACTGTACTATTTTTCTCTCTAATATAATACAAATTCACCATTTGAGATCATAGGAGAGTGGGCGGAGCTAATATGGCCTGAGAACCACTCAGGAGCCTTCTCAGGCCTTCTTGGAAAAGAAGTGCTGACAGGCCATAAATTACGATGTAGCGGCCAAGACACACCAGCCAACAAATTGTTCTTTTCTTACGCTAATATCAATAATAATGTTTGTTTACTACAATTGATCTATTATGACATAAGGTGACATATTAATAGCATAGAAACATGAAAAACACACCAGAATAAATATTATGTAGCATAATATGACTGTCTATCGCCAGGTTGTGGGAGGGTAAGATCGCCCATAAAGGTTATTTTTTCCCATTCTCACATCCTGTTATGAGAGAAAATGGATCTAGTGATGGTAAGCTGTAGTAGACACTCCTAAATGATGAAAACAGTGGAAAAACAAGTATTTTTTCGGGATTTTTTTTTTTTCTCTGAGTACTTGGGCTGCTGCTCGCTTTGGCCATTATCTCGGAAGTAAGTTATTTACCTATATAGCCATGTACCATCATTATTAATGAACGAATTGACGTGATTTTCACAATAAATATAGAAGAATGACTGCTTTACCAATCTGTATGTACCTTTTTGAAGTACAGTATCCCAAATATTTTCAGATTTGTGTTGGGTAAAAGTCCGATATTTTGCTAAACGTCAAGCAACCTACAAACTGTATTTTTTTTTAGAATAAAGATAAGCTTTATTATAGCATTAGTACATACCGAACGATGGACTTAGAAGTGTTCTATCAGCAGAAAGTGTCAAAACCACTTTTCCAACTACCACTTTTGAGGAGCTTACTCCTAAGTATATTTTTTTAGAATTTTTAGTAAATCTTGCGTGGTTCATTTGCTTTTTGGCCGTTTTTATTGAATTTTGGCCGATTTTATTGAAACTTCACCAAAGCATGGTCAATATAAGCTTCTAATAGTACATCAAAAATGAATGCAATCGGTCAACAAATAAAGAAGTTGATCCTGAGTGGTTCAGCTGCCCCATAAAAGGACTCTAGGTACCAAGTCTTCATCTGGGGTTACTTCCCTTCTTTGTCTTTTACTGGAACTAGGACCAGCTTCAGAGTCACTGCACACCTGTGGCACTAAATATCTGTCCATAGAGCTCTGTCTGGCGTCTCTTTAAAATGTCCCTAAAATGGGAAAAGATATTGTCATTGAACATGTTGATGAGATGAATTGCAACATCTTTGTCAGGGTGATTTTCCTCCACAAATGAAAGCACCTCACTCCACTTTGAGCAAACGTCCTTAATCTTTGAAGAAGGCACCTTACATCTCTCTTCCTCCTTCACTGAAGCAATTTCCTCAGATCTGCTTTGATGTTGTTGCAGCTCAAGCTCTTGCAGCTCTTCAGTGGTTAGATCTTCATTGTGGTCCTCCACTAACTCTTCCACATCCTGGCTACTCACATCCAACCCCATGCAATTCCTCAATGCCACAATACTTTCCACAACTTCCATAGGCTCCTCAGGGTCAGCCCCAAACCCTTCAAAATCCCTCTCTTGGACAGAATCTAGCCACAACTTTCTCCAAGCAGAGTTCATCGTCCTGGAAGTCACTCCCTGCCAAGCTTTATCTATAAGGCCTATGCAATAGAAGATATCGAAGTGATCCTTCCAGAACTCTTTTAGGGTCAATGCAGTGTCATTGGTCATATCAAAGCACCTTTGAAACATTGCTTTGGTGTACAGTTTTTTGAAGTTTGCAATGACCTGCTGGTCCATGGGCTGGATGAGAGGAGTGGTGTTAGGAGGCAAGAACTTCACTGTTACAAATTTGAAATCCTTAGACAATTGGTCTTCCAAGTCTCGAGGATGAGCAGGAGCATTGTCCATTACCAGGAGGCACTTGAGCCCCAATTTATTGTCCAATAGATATTTCTTCTCACTGGGGCCAAACACTTGATTAAACCATTCCAGGAAAATTTACCTAGTGACCCATGCCTTAGGGTTAGACTTCCGCATCACACACAATTTACTCTTGTCAACACTGTATTTCTTGAACACTCTGGGAGTTTCAGAGTGATACACCAGTAAAGGCTTCACTTTGAAATCCCCACTAGCATAAGAGTTAGCCTGTCTTTCATAGGCTTGTGTCCTGGCATTGCCTTTTCCTCCTGCATGATGTAGGTCCTCCTTGGCAATTTCTTCCAAAAAAGGCCTGTTTCGTCACAATTAAACACTTGTTGGGGTTTGAAATTTTCAGCCTCTACATATTCTTTAAACTCTACATATTCTTTAAAACATTTGTTTATCTGAACTGGCACCCTCACCATGCCTTACAACACTGTGTATGCCACTTCTCTTCTTGAATTTTTTGAACCAGCCTTTGCTGGTCTTAAATTCATCAATATCATCACTGGTTCCAGGCATTTTCTTGACAAGATCGATATGCAACTGCCTTGCTTTTTCACAAATTAATGATTGCACAACACTGTCACCCGCTAGCAGTTTTTCGTTTATCCACATCAACAACAATTTCTCCATATTTTTCATTGTTTGTGACCTCTGTTTTGTTATTGTATTCACTCCTTTCGCAACATTAGCTTCAGTGATTTCTTTTCTCTTAGCCACAATGGAACCGATGGTTGTTGGGTCCTTGTATATCCTAGCGAACTCGGCAATACGTACACCACAATCATATTTTTCTATTATTTCTTTCTTCAGTTCTATGATGTTCCTCACTTTCTTTACCAAAGAACTGGCACTAGGAGCTTTCTTTGGGCCCATGGTAGCTTATTTAGTAGTCGCATACAATAATCAAGGGCCAAAAATAATGAATTGTTAATAAATGTTTTCTATGAACTCCTGGGATGATCACTCAAGCATAAACAATGCTACACTGCGTGACAATGAGCGTGGGAGGTGCATGGGTGGCGGTCTATAGCCTTTGTATGTGCGGGGCACTGGTGGACAGGTTCTGTACCAAGAACGAAAACGGAAGTAATCACCGAAAACGGAGGTAAAATTTCCCCGAAAAAAACTGCATGAAAACAGAGATAAACGAAAACGGACGGTTGACTGTATTTCCATTGTTGTCCTTGAAATAAGAGATATGCAGTCTGAAATAAGAGATATGCTTGTTCTTTGTAAAAACTCAACGTGCATGGCTCCATATGACCCTTACAGGTTGAGCGCTTGGTTATGATTATAATAATAATAATCATTGTGCATAAAAGGACCTAAAATCTTTAACTCTCTACCATAGAATTCTAGGAGGCTCTCTCTGCCAGTTGCTTCAGAGCTACTGTTAAAAAACATTGCCTTTCCCTTAATGTATAATAATTATAATTATAATAATCATTATTTCAGCATGTGATCTTAACAACACTTATACCGAGTGATTCTTTCAACGTGTATTGTTCCTGTTCTTGTTTGTCATTCAACCCACATGTGTAGCTTCATCCTTAACCCTTTCGGGGTCGGTGCCATACTAGTACGTTTTACGAGCAGGGGTTGGTGCCGTACTAGTACGCCCAAATTCTAGCGGCCTCAATTTAAGCAGAAAACGTCTGGTAGGCATACATATGAAAGAATGGGTCTGTGTGGTCAGTGTGCGCAGTATAAAAAAAATCCTGCACTACACACTGCATAATGAGAGAAAAAAACCTCTGACCGTTTTTTTCGATTAAAACAGCGAATTTGCAGTCGATTTTCGTATGGTATTTATTGATGTATTCTCGTTTTCTTGGTCTCATTTGATAGAATGGAAGATATATTACAGAAATAGAGATGATTTTGATTGGTATGACAATGCCAAGTACCTTGAAATTGAGCTCAAAGTAGCAAAAATGTTCGATTTTTGACGATGTTCAAGAGTAAACAAATCACACCATGCGTCCAATACACATCAGCTGGCAAGTCTTATATTCATGCACAAGTGCTCTGATATTATTTATACCATTTTTACAATGATGCAGTTGTATACATAACAGTAAATCTTCTATTTTTGTGATAATAAAAATTCATAATGGAAAGCAAAAGTAATGGAACAGCGGCCTGGAGACATGGCTAATGAACAGAGAACATGTTATTTTAGTGCCAGGAATGTCTGCCTTGTTTACTCTGGACCCTATTTTGAAATTGGCATCATTTGAAATTTGTGTGAAATTGGAAAATTGCCATTTTCTGACCACTATTTTGGGTAGATGAAATTGGTAAATAGGCAGTTTCTTCTACTCATTCGATAGAAGAAATGGAGTTCTAGCAAAATAGCTATAATTTTAGGAGACTGAAACATTGGAATTTGTCAAATATAGGGCTCGAAGTGGGTGAAATCACCGATGCGTCAGTGTCATAGATACCGATAACTTCGCGATAGCATAATTTCGTTAGTTTTCTATCAAATTTCATAATTTTGGTGGCGTTATGATCGGAAAAAGATTCTCTATCATTTCATAAGAAAAAATTAATTTTTTTTTTTCCAAAAATTTTCGACCCCAGGAACACTTTCCTGAGAAGTCCTGTCGACCCTCAAAGGGTTAATATATAGTGGTACCCCGAATTTCGTCAATAATTTGTTCTAGAAGCTGTTCGAGTGCCGTTACCGAACGAATTTATTCTCATAAGGACGAATGTAAATTAGATTAGTCCGTTTCAGACCCCAAAAATACACTTACAAAAGCACTTACTAAAATACACTTACATAATTGTTCGAGTTGGGAGTTGTACGAAATCCGTGGTACCACTGTGTCTCTAATCACACTTTTTTTTATTGAATTATAAAATATCTCCAATATAAGTACAGTAGACCGTCATTTAGCACGATAGTTACGTTCCTGTAAAAGTCGTGTTAGATAATTTCGTGTTAAATAATTAAAAAAACTTATGGGAAAAATAGGGTTACATTCCTGGGAGTCCCCAAAAAGCCAAACAAGTTTTTTTAGACCAACAGATCTTGCAAAAATTGAAGGTGAATATGTAATTGTAGTTCATTGTTGTGATATATTACTGCTTAAGACTACAAATGCAATAGAAATAATAGTATTTCTTACCTTAAATTGTGGGTAATGATGTTTGTGGATGGCAGTGAAGAGTGGATATGGATGGTGTGGTCCTACTGGGCTGAGGTGGATGCTTGTTGGTTGTCGGTAGAAGTGGATGGTAGAGGTTCTGGTGCTGAAGTCGATGGTTGTATTGCAGTGTGCATAAATTCTGTAATGGATCTCTGGGCTGTTTTATTCTGCATTACATTATACAGCTGACGGTAAGGCATCATCAACTGGTCTAGACCCCATTTCAAAGCCCTGCTTCTAGCTTTGTCAGGGTCCTCTTCAGTGAAAAAGTCTGCAATTTTACCAATATTATGGAACTGCTCACGTAACTGCTGCAATGTTAACTGTTTTTCTTCAGGTTCTTCTTCATCTTCTTCTGTTATCTCCCTCCCTTGTATCTGTGCATCGAACTCTGCCAACATTTCCGCTGGACTCCTGTCTTCATCATCATCTTCTAAGAGTTCATTCACATCTTCTTCATTCATATCTTCAAAACCATCACCTGGTAATCTCCTTGCCAGCTGAACAATTTCCTGAACCTGACTCTCAAGCAAGGGAAAACCAGAGAAAGAATTAACTACAGAAGGCCATAACTTTCCCCAGCCTGCATTTAATGTTGATTGGGGCACTTCATTCCATGCACTTCTAGCATAGCTGATGGCATCTGCAATGTTAAATTTACTCCAGAAGCTTGGTACTGCCAGGTTGGAGTCAGAGTCCATTGATGCAACTAGTTTTTTTTATAATTTTTTTGTGTAGTTACACTTGAATGTCTGAATAACTCCCCGGTCCAGTGGTTGAATCAGAGATGTTGTATTTGGAGGTAAAAATACAACTTTTACATGTGGGGTCACATCCAGCAAAGCTTGTGGATGAGTACGGGAATTATCAAGAATGAAGAGAGCCTTGAATGCAAGGTTCTTGCTGTGCAGGTAAAACTTGACTTCAGGAATAAAGTGATGCTTAAACCAGTCAATAAATATTTTCTCTGTCATCCATGCTGACTGGTTTGACCTCCAAATTACTGGTAAGGTGTTTTTATCCACACCTTTCAAAGCACGAGGATTCTTAGAGCGGTAAATAACCATGGACTTACACTTGAAATCACCTGATGCATTACCGCAAAGGAGCAAGGTGAAGCGATCCTTTGCTGTCTTGAAGCCTGGTGCACTTTTCTCTTGCTGACTGATATAAGTTCGTGTTGGCATTTTCTTCCAGAAAACACCTGTCTCGTCAGCATTAAACACTTGCTGTGGCTCATAGCCACCCTCAGAAATAAGTTCCTGAAATTCAGCAAAGAAATTACTTGCTGCTGTATGATCAGCTGAAGCACTTTCACCAGAAAACTTAATATTATGTAACTTATTATGCAACTTAAAGTTCTTGAACCAGCCTGTGGTAAACATACACTCGTTTTCAGGCCTTCCTTCCTTATCACACACTGCTTTAAACAACTGTAAGGCCTTTTCCCTAATTAAGAGAAAACTAAGTGGTGCACCTTTCTTTGTTTTCTGTTCGATCCACTCAAGCAACAAGTTTTCAGTTTTATTTACTTGTTGGGACCTACGTGTCATTCTTTTCATGAGGTCACATTTTGGGTTATTCATTACACAAGCTCGTATATTTGCATCATTCTTCCTAATCGTACGAACTGACACTTCATTAAGGCCATAGGCTCTCACTATATCCCTCACACGTGAGCCACTCTTAAGCTTATCTAATATCTCGATTTTCTTTGAAATTCCTAGACTTGAACGCTTAAACTTTTTCTTGTCACTTGCTGGAACACTTGTGTGCTTACTGGGTGCCATGATTGCTTGGTATATTTATCAAAATGCAATGAAAAGGAGGAAATGAATGTAAATAAACACAGCGAGCTTCCCGATACTTATTGTCCTACACGTGTACGAACCAAACTGAACACTGGGAGGGATGCGTGGAGGGTGAGGGTGGCGGGGGATAGCAGTAGGACTCCCCCACTGACTCAATGGTTTAACCCACCGCAGTGACCGCGCGCTAAAATTTTGTCCCCTCCTGCCGAACTGTGTAATATCATCTTTACGTCGTGTAAGATAATAATGTGTCGCAAATCTTAAATCGTGCAATACCTGTAACGTGCAACATAATCTCGTGCTAAATGACGGTCTACTGTAACACTTTTGTCTCGTATATTTGTATTCATAATATAGTTTTAAGGCTGCTGGAAATACCTTGCATGATAAGGGACTTTCTATAGTTTGTGTCAGTTATCAGAATTGTATAATATACAGCCTCTCCTCACTTAGCAACGTACTTGTGTATCGACGACTCGGACTTACAACACAGACAAGGCTAGGACGAACAGCAAACCTCAGACCAAGCTGAATCAAAACGGCAGGTCAGGTTATGACCGGAGGGCTAGCAAGACGACTTTGCCAGCGCTCCTCCATCTAAGTCCAAGCGTCATAAGCGCACACCGCCGTCAGCACCACCCGCGAAGCGCGTGGTTACCTGTTTTAACTGCGGTAAAAGAGGTCATTACCGTTCTGAGTGTTATAAACCTCAGCCCCCCACGCCGTGATAATCACCGTCCCCGTGCGCAGCACCGGGAGGGCGATTGTGTTTACCATCATACTTCCAGTCATACCTCCAGTGAGTGCCACAAGTTGCGTAGCATCTTGTCGGCGCACCACGGCAAGCGCTCCCCGCCCGGAGCCCGAGCTAGCCGGAGCCCCTCCAGTAGTTCGGGGGAAGAGACACGCCAGAAAAATCACGCAAAGAGATAGTCACCCTGTCGGAGTCGCTGTATTCCGTCCCTGTCCGCAATGCGTTTGCCGCCCTGGGCAGCGACACGCATGCCGACAGTACGGAAACAGAGTGCCTCGACGCTGGTGTCGCGACTCGAACTGTACCTTCCAGGACGTCGAGTCGCTCCACCAAGCGTCGAGCCTCTAGCAGCCGGGACTCCGGAGACCTAGTCGGCCCGTCATGCCTTCACGTTCGGTATGACAGCCCGTGTGGACCTCTCGTTGAGTGGTTAACATTGTCCGTTCCACCCTCTTCCGTGACATTGGTCTCCATGCAGCCATGCTGACCGAGCCGTCTGCTATTCAGACATTGCGAGGCGTTTCAGGTAGCCCTCTCACGGTCCGTGGTTGTACAACCTTAGAATTTGTGATCCATGATCACAAGTGGTCAGCAAAGTTCTTAGTTGTTGATGACATCATCTTCCCAGGCGATTTGCTCATCGGTTTCAAGACCATGGCAGACCTTAAGATCCGTTTAGATCCAGCTAAGTGGAAAGCGGATTTTGACGGAGTGGATGCGCCCTTCTGGGGTGTACGCTTGGGTTCCACTACCTGCCACTCCGTCTCTGAGTACATCCAGTGCTTGGAATCATTGGAAACCCGTGGTTTCCGTCGCACATCCTCCATGAGGTCGGCCTCTTGTCCTGACCAACCTCATAAGAGAGCTCGTATCTCGTCACCTCCTGACCATCAGCGCTCAGTTATCAGTGAAACCCAGTCTGGGGACGCCCATTCTGACCATCACACTAACTCTTGCGCTGTTGTAGAGGATGACAGTTTTCAAGCCGCAGTCTCCCTGTCGGCAGGCGACTGTCTGACTCGTGTCATGGCATCAGCGAGCAGAGTTACTGCCTGTACAAAGTATGACATCACTTTGTCGGCTAATTCGCTCACTCCTGTTACGGTGTATGTGACAAGAGCTTTCGAAGGAGATCACGTGCTAGTCGACAACGACACATGCAGAGTCAAGGGCCTCTCCCTTGAGCCGTCCTTGCACACTGTGCGTCGTGGCAAGTTGCAAGTCCTTGTCGGTAACTTGCACAGTCGAGAATTCCCCCTGAGGAAGGATACTTCACTTGTCGACCTCGTCAGATTCCCTCTCCCGGTGAGAGTGGAGGGCGAAATCCCAGCTGACGTTCTTGTAAGTGCAGTCCTCCCAGGTGAGTCCGCTACTAATTCTTCCATCACACGGCCAGTGCAGGAAGATGATCTAGCTATGACAGACTACCCAGGAGAAGTTCAACAACTTCTCCAGGTTCTCAATCGCGCACGCACTGCCGTCGCGTTAGATGGTGAGTCCATGGGTCTGACCCCGCTTATGTCTCACCATATTCATAAGAACATAAGAAAGGAGGAACACTGCAGCAGGCCTGTTGGCCCATACTAGGCAGGTCCTTCACAATCCATCCCACTAACAGAATAATTGCCCAACCTAATTTTCAATTCTACCCAAGAAATAAGCTTTGAAGATTCTATTAACTCAAGTGCGAGTCCCACTCAAATCCAACCCCTCTCACTCATGAATTTATCCAACCTAAATTTGAAACTACCCAAGGTCATAGCTTCAATGACCCTACTAGGCAGACTGTTCCACTCATCAACTACCCTATTTCCAAACCAATATTTTCCTATATCCTTTCTAAATCTAAACTTATCCAATTTGAATCCATTATTGCGGGTTCTCTCTTGGAGAGATATCCTCAAGACCTTATTTATATCCCCCTTATTAATACCCATCTTCCACTTATATACCTCGATCATGTCTCCCCTCATTCTTCGTCTTACAAGTGAATGTAATTTAAGGGTCTTCAATCTTTCTTCATACGGAAGATTTCTAATGCTATGAATTAACTTTGTCATTCGTCGCTGAATGTTTTCTAACGAATTTATATCCATTCTGTAAAATGGAGACCAGAACTGAGCTGCATAATCTAGGTGAGGCCTTACTAATGATGTATAAAGCTGTAATATAACCGCTGGACTTCTGTTGCTTACACTTCTTGATATAAATCCCAGTAATCTATTTGCTTTATTTCTTACGCTTAGGCATTGCTGACTTGGTTTGAGGTTGCTGCTTACCATAACCCCCAGATCCTTTTCACATTCTGTACGGCTGAGTTCAACATTATTAAGCTGGTAGGTGCTAGGGTTATGAACATTCCCGAGCTTTAGAACTTTGCATTTATCTACATTGAACTGCATCTGCCATTTTTCTGACCAGGAATTGAGTTTGTCTAAATCCTCCTGAAGTTCCGTGACATCTACGTCTGAATCGATTATCCTACCTATCTTCGTGTCATCAGCGAATTTGCTCATATCACTAGTAATTCCCTCGTCAAGGTCATTTATATATATTATAAACAACAACGGGCCCAAAACCGATCCCTGTGGAACGCCACTTGTTACAGATCCCCACTCAGATTTAACCCCATTAATGCACACCCTCTGCTTCCAATTGGTGAGCCATGACTCGATCCATGAAAACACTTTTCCTCCAATGCCGTGAGCAGCCACTTTCTTTAACAGTCTCTGATGTGGTACTCTATCAAAAGCCTTACTAAAATCCAAATAAACAATATCGAATTCTTTATCATGATCAACTGCCTCAAAAGCCTTACTGAAAAAAGTTAATAAATTAGTTAGGCAGGAACGGCCCCTGGTGAATCCATGTTGAGTATCATTAATCAAATTATGCCTATCGAGATGGCTTCTTATGTTATCAGCTATAATCGACTCTAATAATTTGCCTACAATTGAAGTTAGACTTATTGGGCGGTAATTTGATGGTAACGACTTGTCCCCTGCTTTAAAAATAGGAATTACATTAGCCATCTTCCACGTATCAGACACTACCGCTTGATAAAGGTACTAAACCTATTTACGTGCCTGCGTATCGTTTGCCGCATGCGCAAAGAGTGTTTGCTGACGAACTCATTGCAAAGATGCTCCATGATGGAGTTATCGAGGAGTTCATTTCCCCGTGGAATGCTCCTCTAATCCTAGTTCCCAAGAAAGATGGAACATGGCGTCCTGTTATCGATTACAGGAAACTGAATGCCTGTACTATTCCAGACCGATTTCCATTGCCAGTTCTGAATGACCTGTTACAGAACATTGGCGATAACAAGGTCTTTTCGACTCTTGATCTTCTTCAAGGGTTTTGGCAGATCCCTCTTGATGACCAAAGCAAAGAACTAACAGCGTTCTCTACGCCTACTGGTCATTATCAGTTCAAGAGAATGCCCTTCGCTTGCGGAAGCCCGATCACGTTCAGTCTAATGACAACGATTTTCCGTACTCTCCTAGGTGGCACGCTCATGGTCTACCTAGACGATCTCATTGTGATGTCCCAAGATGTTCCTACTCATCTCGTAAAACTTGAGCGGGTACTGGAAAAACTAGCCAAGGCTAATCTTAAGGTGAAGCTCTCAAAATGCCAGTTCCTTAAGCAGGAAATAAAGTTTCTGGGCCACGTAGTGACTCAGAGCGGCATCAAGACAGACGAGTCTAAAATCTCGGCTGTGCGAAAGTTCCCTAGACCTACGACGGCAGACACTGTCTGCTCCTTCGTAGGCCTAGCCGGATTCTACCTCACTTTCATAGCCAGCTTCTCCACCTTAGCTGCACCCTTGACACAGCTCCTTAAGAAAGATGTCCCTTTGAGTGGACGTGTGACCAAGAAAGAGCTTTCTCACACTTAAAATAGGTTAACATCAGCCCCAGTCCTTAGATTCCCTGATTTCACCAAAGCGTTCACCTTGACGACAGATGCCAGCAAAGTTGGTATCGGTGCAGTCTTGTCGCAGGAATCTAATGGTAAGCAACAGCCAATAGCTTATGCTAGCCGTGTTCTTACCAAAGCTGAAGTCAATTACTCTGTGACAGAGCTAGAAGTCTTAGCCATCGTCTGGGCTTTGAACCACTTCAGAGACATTATTTACCAGTATCCCATCAAGATTTACACGGATCATCTGCCGTTATTATCCCTTTTTGCAAACAAGAATCTCTCTGGGAAACATGCTCGGTGGTCTCTCACCTTTAACGACTACAATCCCGAAATCTGCTATGTACCGGGTAAGCAAAATGTCGTGGCTGACGCCTTGTCGAGGCATATAGCCTTTGTCAGTGCAGACAACTCGTTCTCCGCCGAGGACCTAGAGAGAGCCCAACGGCGGGACCCGGTGTGGTCACCATTCCTTCGATTCCTAACCAAGGAGGACGTTGGCCTGCGGGTCAAGTCGCCCGTTCCGCTGACAGACTAAGTGGTCAATCAAGGAGTACTGTGTCGTGTAGCTCGACTAGTGGACCCCGGCAGAACCGTACACCAACTGGTGATACGGGAGTCCCTGGTACCCGCCACTCTCAAGTTGATCCATGATGTCCCAGGCGCAGCGCACCTTGGGAAGGACCGCAGCATCAAACAGGCTAGAATGAAATATTTCTGGCCTAAGATGGCAGCGGAAATTGCCAAGTATGTACACCAGTGTGTCGTTTGCTTACAACACAAGGGTACTGTCACGGGTCCCAATCCCATTCTGAAGTATCCCATTACAAAGGAGCCCTGGGAGAGAACTTCTGTTGACCTGTTGACGAATTTCTCGACCTCGGAGAAGGGTAATAAACACCTGCTTGTAATGGTAGATAACTTGACGTGGTACTGCGAGTTAGTACCCATCCCTGACAAAATGGCCGAGACAGTCGCAAATGCTTTCCGTGAGCGTATCGTTCTCCGTCATACCTGCCCATGTGTTCTCCTGTCAGACAATGGGTCGGAGTTCATAAATGCCACGATGAAGGACCTTTGTTCCAGGTTTGACATTCACCAAGCACCAGTAGCTCCTCGCCATCCCGCGAGTAATGATCTTGCTGAACGTACAAACCGCAAAGTTCTGGAGGTGCTCAGAGTAACCGTTAATCCGAGTTGTACTACATGGAATGACGCTATTCCAGATGTTCAGTGTACATTGAACTCTTCCCTCAACAGCTCGATTGGCGAGACACCCCATTTTGCCTTGTACGGCTATGATAAGCGTTTACCGTACGAAATCCTGTTTGCTCCGCCTAGTCCAACCTATGACACCGATAACACCGGTATAGTTAAGATGCGGACCACACAGCTTGTCTTCCAGCGAGTACGTGAGAACCTAATAATAGCCACAGATAGGTTCACGTCTGATTGCAACGCTCACGCTAAGGAAAGTAAGGTGGAACCAGGTTGCAAAGTTATGTTGCTCAACCCGATGCAGACCCCTGCTATGCATAAACTTGTCCCCAAGTTTGTCGGTCCTTACCGTGTCCTATGACAGCTCCGCGGCAATAAGTTCGAGGTGAGGGAGATAGCTACCGGAACTATCCGAGAAGCTCACCTTGACCACATGAAGTATATTGATCATGTGCAAGCCGAAGCAGAGCTGGAATCGCGGGCATTGCAAAGCCACAATCAGACTCAAACTAGT
This sequence comes from Cherax destructor, assembly GCA_009830355.1. Classification (NCBI taxonomy): domain Eukaryota; kingdom Metazoa; phylum Arthropoda; class Malacostraca; order Decapoda; family Parastacidae; genus Cherax; species Cherax destructor. Next base: position 6,267 of record WNWK01033138.1, on the reverse strand, counting down.
GACAACCTGTCTAGTCCTTCACCCGCTATCACTACGACAGATGACAGTCCTGTAAGGCTCCATACTTATGGCCTGAGACCCCGGACAGCAGTACATTTCTGTGACATTGACTTGTCCGACTCCTACACTAGCTACGCTAATTGTTTGCTTGCAGAAATGGGGATTAATGCGCATACATTGTATAGTTAGTAAATAATGGAGTCAGGGTGGACAACACCATGTAAATATGTAAAATTTATTCTTAGAGGGTACCCGTAGTATAATGAATTCCATGGAAATAATGTTATTGTGAGTATGTGCACCCAGTGTGTCTTGTAAAGCCTGTATAAAGGCAAGGGCAGTATTGCCCTTTTGAGTTAAATGTCACACCTTAGGAAATGCTACTGTCAGTCATTGTTTGCAGATGTGAGGATGGTACAGAGCTCAAGGTTGTGCAGTCAAGTTGATGTCTGGCCCTGTGGACAACCTGTACAGTGGAACCCCGGTTTACGATGTTATCACCTTACGTTATTTTCGGTAACCGATATTTATAACGTAAGAAATTTGTTTGTGGTTTACGATGTTTGCTTCGTTTACCGACATTCGTATCGGACCTGTCCGCTTGGCGCCCAGCTGAGCGCGCACTCCAGGGAGCGTCAGTGTGCTATTGTTTACAAGTGAGAGCGACCACCCACCCACACCCACGCATTCATACCAGTATATTGTCATTATTCCACTGTTTTTAGTGCTTGCAACTGCTAAATAAGCCACCATGGGCCCCAAGAAAGCTCCTAGTGCCAAGCCTGTGGTAAAGAATGTGCAGGGAGTGAAGCATTCATGCAGGGAGTGTAGCATTTATGCAGGGAGTGTAGCAGGCATGCAGGGAGTGTAGCAGGCATGCAGGGAGTGTAGCAAAGATGCAGAGTGTGTAGCAGGGATGCAGGGAGTGTAGCAGGCATGCAGGGAGTGTAGCAGGCATGCAGGGAGTGTAGCAAAGATGCAGGGAGTGTAGCAGGGATGCAGGGAGTGTAGCAAGGATGCAGGGAGTGTAGCAGGGATGCAGGGAGTGTAGCAAGGATGCAGGGAGTGTAGCAAGGATGCAGGGAGTGTAGCAAGGATGCAGGGAGTGTAGCAAGGATGCAGGGAGTGTAGCAAGGATGCAGGGAGTGTAGCAAGGATGCAGGGAGTGTAGTAGGCATGCAGGGAGTGTAGCATTCATGCAGGGAGTGTAGCATTCATGCAGGGAGTGTAGCATTCATGCAGGGAGTGTAGCATTCATGCAGGGAGTGTAGCATTCATGCAGGGAGTGTAGCATTCAAAGAAAAGGGCCAGTAACCCCAGAAAAGAACTTGGTACCTGCAGTGTTAATGGAAGGGGATTCCCCTTCCAAACACTAGCATACTACTCCACCTTCTCCCCTCCTCCCGTCCTCCACACATCAACAACTCTTCAATAAATGTAAGTGACATGTTATTGTACAATATTTGCATGTATATTTATGTATTCTTTATTAAATTGTGTATTATTTAATGTCCAAAAGTTCTAAAAAATATTTTATTTAACTACTTTTGGAAGTCTTGGACGGATTAAATTTATTTCCATTATTTCTTATGGGGAAAATTGATTCGTTTTACGATTGTTTCGGCTTAAAATATGCCCTCTCTGACGGATTAAAATCGTAAACCGAGGTACCACTGTATATAGAAGACTCTAGTTCCTGTGTCAGCATTGGCTTGTTCTGTCCTCCGTCCAGCTGTACGGGCAGGCCGATTTTCTCTTTCCCGACTCACGAAGTGGGAGAGTTTTTTTTTTCGGCCCGCACCGGCAATATCCTGTTGTAAATGTCAGGTGACCGGAAGCCAGTTTCCCCTGGGTAACCTTGTTTGCTTGTTTACACCTTCGTGCCCGCCAGTATTGTCGTGTCGAGACGACACGCGGTAGGTGGCCGAGCGGATGTAAACAGCCTATTCAGAGGCTCTTTCAAACTGCGCGGCACTACGGTGCTGCCATCTATAGGCCTATCAAGGTCGGGCTGGTCAGCCATGTTTCCTTCTCACTCTGGCGGTTTACCTACTCATGACAGGTTCTACCCTTGCTGGCTCCCGGTCCCCTCACGCTCTGCCACCGTGTATACCTACACCTTCCCATTAATAAACTGAGTCTAGTCATCAGCCGTATCTCTGCACCTACACTACCATTCTACTGCCCAGACGTAAGCAGCCAAGAAAATAAAGTTAACATGATTTAGGCATGTTTACCCTGATGTAAACATCTCTGAGTGGTGGCTTGCCTGCTTGCTTCTCTTACCCCTCATATAATATGGCATATATTATTCATTTCAGCATCTTTATTACAGTTCTAGGGTATTTATTATGTTTCTGATATCAATTTGGAATAAATGTAATAGATAGATAACCTTTATTTAACCCTTTGGGGGTCCAAGGGGTCTCTCTGAAACTCTTTCTCAGGGTCCACGAATTAAAAAAAAAATATTTTCCTATGGAATGATAGAGAATCTTTTTCCGATCATAACGCCACAAAAATTATGAAATTTGATCGAAAACTAACGGAATTATGCTTTCACGAAGTTAGCGGTAGCCATGACACTTACGCATCGGCGATTTCGCCCACTTTGAGCCCTATTTTCGGCACATTCCAATGTTTCAGTCTACTAAAATTATAGCTATTTCGCTAGAACTCCATTTCGTCTGTCGATTGAGTACAAGAAACCGTCTATTTACCAATTTCAACTACCCAAAATAGTGGTCAGAAAATGGCAATTAGGCCAATTTCACACAAATTTCAAACGAGGCCAATTTCAAAATAGGGTCCATAAAAAACAAGGCAGACATTCCTGGCACTAAAATAACATCTTCTCTGTTCATTAGTCACGTCTCCAGGCCCCTCTTACATTACTTTTGCTTTCCATTTTGAATTTTTATTCTCACAAAAAATTGAAGATTTACTGTTATGTATACAACTGCATCACTGTAAAAATGGTATAAATAATATCAGCGCACTTGTGCAAGAATATTAGACTCTCCAGTTGATGTGTATTGGATGCATGGTGTGATTTGTTTACTCCTGAACATCGGCCAAAATCGAACATTTTCGCTACTTTGCGCTCAGTTTCAAGGTACTTGTCATCGTGAAACCAGTCAAAATGATCTCTATTTCTGTAATATATCATCTATTCTATAAAATGAGACTAAGAAAACGAGAATACAAGCATAAATACCATACGAAAATAGACTGCAAAGTCGCTGTTTTAAACCAAAAACGCGGTCAGTTTTTTTTTCCTCATTATGCACTGTGTGGTGCAAGAATTTTTTTATACTGCGCAGACTGACCGCACAGACACATTCTATCACATCTAGGCCTAACAGCCTGTTTCTGCTTGATTTGAGGGCGCTAGAATTTAGGCGTACTAGTACATCAATAACCACAGTGCGTAAAACGTATTTGTACGACCATAACCCCGAAAGGGTTAGTATACATTCATTACTTACTGCTTCCTAAACCTATTGAACCATGAACAATCATAAAACGCATGAAAACATAGTAAAATATTGTACTATATAGTACTACATACATGTTATACTGTAGTTTAATAACAAATAATGAACAAAGAAAACACTCAGTGAGTGAGTGGTGGATGGGCTGGCTGCCGGGTCGGAAGGAAGAGTAGGGACGCTCGGGTGGTGGGAAACTTAAATATGATTTGGTGGGTGGGAATTTGGCGGCCGGGAATTCGCGAATGTGTGAAGCCCGCGAAAGTGGAAAACGCGAATGTTGAGGGAGACCTGTATTATTGTTTTATTCTTCATATCTCATTGTTTTCTGTATGTAAATCTATATTTCATGTAAAATTATATTTTTTGTTAATACTTTTGGGTGTCTGGAATGGATTAATTGCATTTACAGTATTTCTCGTGGGAAAAATGGTTTTGAATATCATAAATTTTTAATTTTGACAGACTCTCTGGAACGGATTAATTACGATAATCAAGGGTCCACTGTATTACACATGTTCTAGAATCGTTTCTCTTTACTTAGGGCATAGGTTATAGGACATTCTGGCAGGATGACACTACCAGTGGTATCAAAATTGAAAGGATGTTGCACTAATGTTGCACATGGGTTATTATCGAGGTTTTTGATATTTCCTCGACCACTTGTGGCTACATCCATCCAATGCCACTAAACTCAGGGACAATATCACTTTCCTCTTAAAAGGGGAGTGTTAATATGACATGGCATCAGTGAATCTCTGTTGTTTGCCATGCTATTTGCTCTAGCTGGCGCTTCAGTGAACTGGTACTCCCACAAGGTACTAAGTGGTCGCCAAATTTGGAGGCATGAAAAGTAAAATGTTGTTCTACATTTGGAGCACTAGTGGTAACAACATAGATCTATGTTTGGACACTTTAACCCTTTCAGGGTTTTGACCATACTAGAATGGCTTATGCGCCAGGGTTTTCGCCATACTAGTACGCCTAAATTCTAGCACCCTCAAATCAAGCGGAAACAGGCTGGTAGGCCTAGGTGTGAGAGAATGGGTCTGTGTGGTCAATGTGCGCAGTATAAAAAAAATCCTGCACCACACAGTGCGTAATGAGGAAAAAAAACTCTGACCATGTTTTTGGTTTAAAACAGTGACTTTGCAGTCTACAGTGGACCCCCGCCTAACAGTATGAGAGAACTGGCGGTAGTGTTATTGTTGTTGGGTTTAAGGGCCACTGACCATAAGCCGTACATATACTGCTGGTGATGGTCGGCGGCAGCAGCAGGCCACCACAACTATTCACACAAACAATGTACAGTGGACCCTCGGTTAACGAACACCCTGGAAATTGTACAATTATGTAAGTATAATATTGTAAGTGCTTGTGGAAGTGTATTTTTGAGGGTCTGAAATAGACTAACCTACGTGACATTATTTCTATAAGGAAGTAAATTCATTCGGTAATGGCACTTGAGCAGGCTTCTCGAATGAATTTTGCTCGTTAGGCGGGGGTCCACTGTATTTCCGTATGGTATTTATGCTTGTATTCTCGTTTTCTTAGTCTCATTTGATAGAATGGATGATATATTACAGAAATAGAGATAATTTTGATTGGTTTCACGATGTTAAGTACCTTGAAACTGAGCGCAAAGTAGCGAAAATGTTAATTTTGCCGATGTTCAAGAATAAACAAATCACGCCATGCATTCAATACACATCAACTGGGTAGTCTGATATTCTTGCACAAGTGCGCTGATATTATTTATACCATTTTTACAATGATGCAGTTGTATACATAACAGTAAATCTTCTATTTTTTTGTGAGAATAAAAATTCAAAATGGAAAGCAAAAGTAATGTAAGAGGGGCCTGGAGACGTGACTAATGAACAGATAAAATGTTATTTGAGTGCCAGGCAGACAGGTCTGCTACATTGGCCGAAACTTGGGGCAACGGCCGAAAGTCGGGACAAAATTCGGCCGAGAAAAGCGACCAAAACTCAAAGCGGCCAATACTTGGGGTGGCCAAAACTCGGGGTTTCACTGTACTACTCACCTCTCACCCTACATTAACCCTTTGACTGTCAGAGGCCCCATTCTGAAACTGTCATTCTGTCGCAAAATTTGGGAATTTTTTTTTTTCTTATGAAATGATAGAGAACCTTTTCCTGATGGTAATGACACCAATAGTACGAAATTTGATGGAAAACTTACGGAATTACGCTCTCGTGAAGTTAGCAATGTCGGCGATATATACGCATCGGCGATTTCGCCGACTTTGAGCCCTATTTTCGGCCAATTCCATTGTTACAGTCGACCAAACTCATACTATTTCTTTTGAACTCCATTTGTTCTATCGATGAGTACAAGAAACCACCAATTTACCGATTTCAACTACCCAATAAAGTGGTCAGAAATTGGCAATTTGGCCAATTTCATGCAAAATAAAAAAGTTGTCAATTTAAAAATAGGGTCTAGAATAAACAATGCAGACATTCCTGGCACTAAAATAAGATTTTCTTTGTTCATTAGTCACGTCTTTAGGCCCCTCATATAATACTCTTGCTTTCTACTTTGATTTTTTATTCACACAAAAAATAGAAGATTTACTGTTATGCAGACTATTGCATTATTGTAAAAATGATATACAGTAGAACGTCATTTAGCACGAGATTATGTTGCACGTTACGGGTATTGCACGATTTAAGATTTGCGACACATTATCATCTTACACGACGTAAAGATGATATTACACGTTCGGCAGGATGGGAAAAATTTTGAGTGG
>WNWK01033137.1:0-21384 GCA_009830355.1 Cherax destructor | reverse complement strand
AAAAAGGGATAAAATTGCATATTATCATTTTCGACGTTTTAAACGGTTTCAGTTTTTTTCTGAAAAAACCCATTTTTAGCTAAAATACGTGATTTTAAAATTTTAAATAAATTTCTACTGCAATTGAAATTTAGGGGAAAAGTAAGCAAAATTTTAAAGATTTTCTTTTAGGAAGCTTACTTAGGTATATTTTATCAAAAAAAAAAATGTTTTCAGAAAACCCTTGAAAATTTAAATCTCAAAAAATGCAAAAAAATCAAGTTTTATAGCATTTTTGAATTTTTAATTATTTACATTTTTTTAAAAAATCCTTTAAAAAATCTATAAAAATCAATTTTTTTATAAAATATTTATTTTGTACATGAAACATTAAAAACTATGAAATGTGCTAAAATCGTATTTTATGCATATTTCGACTTTTTAAAGAGGGTTTAGGTTTTCTGACAAAACTCATTTTATAGCTGAAATACTAAGATTTTCAAACTTTTAAATAAATTTCCTGCAATTGAAATTTATGGGAAAAGTAAGCAAAATTTTAATTTTTTTTTTTGAGGTATATTTTATCAAAAAAAATAGTTTTTTCAAAAAATCCTTAAAAATACAATGAATCGTCAAAAAATGAAATAAAATAACAATTTATAGCTTTTTTTAATATTTTAAAATTATTTATATTTTTTTAAAAAATCCCAATAAAAACCTTAAAATCAATTTTTTTATAGAATATTTCATATCATTTTTCAAAAAATACATGAAACATTAAAAATATCATAAAAATGTGCTAATATGGTATTTTATTGCATATTTCGACGTTTTAGAGCGGTTTGAGTGCTTTTCTGGCAAAACTCATTTTTTAGCTAAAATACTTATATTATCACACTTTTAAATAAAATTTCTACTGCAATTTAAATTTATGGGAAAAGTAAGCCAAATTTTATGATTTTCTTTTAGTAAGCTTACTCATAGGTGTATTTTATCTAAAAAAAATAGTTTTTCAGAAAATCCTTGAAAATGCCTTAAATCGTCAAAAAATGCAATAAAATCAAGTGTTATAGCATTTTTTAATTTTTTTTATTATTTACATATTTTTAAAAAATCCCATTAAAAAACTATAAAAATCGTATATTAACATACAATATTTCATATTATTTTCCAAAAATACATGAAACATTAAAAAAATCTGAAAAATGTACTAAAATGGTATTTTATTGAATATTTCGACGTTTTAGAGCGGTTTGAGTGCTTTTCTGACAAAACTCATTTTTTAGCTAAAATACTAAGATTTTCAAACTTTTAAATACAATTTCTACTGCAATTGAAATTTATGGGAAAAGTAAATTTCTACTGCAATTGAAATTTATGGGAAAAGTAAGCCAAATTTTATGATTTTCTTTTAGGAAGCTTACTCATAGGTGGATTTTATCTAAAAAAATTAGTTTTTCAAAAAATCCTTGAAAATGCCTTGAATCGTCAAAAAATGCAATAAAATGAAGTTGTATAGCATTTTTTAATATTTATTATTTATTTACATATTTTTAAAAAATCCCATTAAAAATCTATAAAAATCAATATTTTTATAGAATATTTCATATTATTTTCGAAAAATACATGAAACATTAAAAAGCTCAGAAAAATGTGCATATTTCGACGTTTTAGAGCGGTTTGAGTGCTTTTCTGACAAAACTCATTTTTTAGCTAAAATACTAAGATTTTCAAACTTTTAAATACAATTTTAATATTTTTTTTTTGAGGTATATTTTATCGAAAAAATAGTTTTTCAGAAAATACTTAAAATACAATGAATCGTCAAAAAATGAAATAAAATAACAATATATAGCATTTTTTAATATTTATATATTATATATTTATTTTTAAAAAAATCTCAATAAAAACCTATAAAAATCAATATTTTTATAGAATATTTCATATTATTTTCGAAAAATACATGAAACAATAAAAAGCTCAGAAAAATGTGCTAAAATCGTATTTTATTGCATATTTCGACGTTTTAGAGTGGTTTGAGTGCTTTTCTGGCAAAACTCATTTTTTAGCTAAAATACTTAGATTATCACACTTTTAAATAAAATTTGTACTGGAATTGAAATTTATAGGAAAATTTAGCAAAATTTTATGATTTTCTTTTAGGAAGCTTACTCATAGGTGGATTTTATCTAAAAAAAATAGTTTTTCAGAAAATCCTTCAAAATGCCTTAAATCGTCAAAAAATGCAATAAAATCAAGTTTTATAGCATTTTTCAATATTTATTAAATATTTACATATTTTTAAAAAATCTTATTAAAAAGCTCAGAAAAACGTGCTAAAATCGTAATTTATTGCATATTTCGACGTTTTAGAGCGGTTTGAGTGCTTTTCTGGCAAAACTCATTTTTTAGCTAAAATACGTAGATTTTCAAACTTTTAAATAGAATTTCTACTGCAATTGAAATTTATGGGAAAAGTTAGAAAATTTTATGATTTTCTTTTAGGAAGCTTACTCATAGGTGGATTTTATCTAAAAAAAAATTTTTTTCAGAAAATTCTTGAAAATGCCTTAAATCGTCAAAAAATGCAATAAAATCAAGTTTTATAGCATTTTTTAATATTTATTATTTATTTACATATTTTTAAAAATTAAATTAAAAATCTATAAAAATAAATATTATTATATAATATTTCATATTATTTTTCAAAAAATACATGAAACATAAAAAATATCATAAAAATGTGCTAAAATGGTATTATATTGCATATTTCGACGATTTAGAGCGGTTTGAGTGCTTTTCTGGCAAAACTCATTTTTTAGCTAAAATACCTAGATTTTCAAACTTTTAAATAGAATTTCTACTGCAATTGAACTTTATGGGAAAAATTAGCATAATTTTATGATTTTCTTTTAGTAAGCTTACTCATAGGTGTATTTTTTCTAAAAAAAAATAGTTTTTCAGAAAATCCTTGAAAATGCCTTAAATCGTCAAAAAATGCAATAAAATCAAGTGTTATAGCATTTTTTAATTTTTTTTTCTTATTTACATATTTTTAAAAAATCCTATTAAAAAACTATAAAAATCGTATATTAATATACAATATTTCATATACTTTTTCAAAAATACATGAAACATTAAAAAACTCTGAAAAATGTGCTAAAATGGTATTTTATTGAATATTTCGACGTTTTAGAGCAGTTTGAGTGCTTTTCTGACAAAACTTATTTTTTAGCTAAAATACTAAGATTTTCAAACTTTTAAATACAATTTCTACTGCAATTGAAATTTATGGGAAAAGTAAGCGAAATTTTAATATTTTTTTTTTGAAGTATATTTTATCGAAAAAAATAGTTTTTTTTCAGAAAATCCTTAAAAATACAATGAATCGTCAATAAATGAAATAAAATAACAATTTATAGCATTTTTTAATATTTATATATTATTTATATATTTTAAAAAAATCCAATTAAAAATCTATAAAAATCAATATTTTTATAAAATATTTCATATTATTTTCGAAAAATACATGAAACATTAAAAAGCTCAGAAAAATGTGCTAAAATCGTATTTTATTGCATATTTCGACGTTTTAGAGCGGTTTGAGTGCTTTTCTGGCAAAACTCATTTTTTAGCTAAAATACTTAGATTATCACACATTTAAATAGAATTTCTACTGCAATTGAAATTTATGGGAAAATTAAGCAAAATTTTATAATTTTCTTTTAGGAAGCTTACTCATAGGTGGATTTTATCTAAAAAAAATAGTTTTTCAGATAATCCTTCAAAACGCCTTAAATCGTCAAAAAATGCAATAAAATCAAGTTTTATAGTATTTTTGAATATTTATTAATTATTTACATATTTTTAAAAATTCAATTAAAAATCTATAAAAATAAATATTATTATATAATATTTCATATTATTTTTCAAATAATACATGAAACATAAAAAATATCATAAAAATGTGCTAAAATGGTATTTTATTGCATATTTCGACGATTTAGAGCGGTTTGAGTGCTTTTCTGGCAAAACTCATTTCATATTGTTTTCGAAAATACATGAAACATTAAAAAGCTCAGAAAAATGTGCTAAAATCGTATTTTATTGCATATTTCGACGTTTTAGAGCGGTTTGAGTGCTTTTCTGGCAAAACTCATTTTTTAGCTAAAATACGTAGATTTTCAAACTTTTAAATAGAATTTCTACTGCAATTGAAATTTATGGGAAAAGTTAGCAAAATTTTATGATTTTCTTTTAGGAAGCTTACTCATAGGTGGATTTTATCTAAAAAAATAGTTTTTCAGAAAATCCTTGAAAATGCCTTAAATCGTCAAAAAATGCAATAAAATCAAGTTTTATAGCATTTTTTAATATTTATTAATTATTTACATATTTTTAAAAATTCAATTAAAAATCTATAAAAATAAATATTATTATATAATATTTCATATTATTTTTCAAAAAATACATGAAACATAAAAAATATCATAAAAATGTGCTAAAATGGTATTTTATTGCATATTTCGACGATTTAGAGCGGTTTGAGTGCTTTTCTGGCAAAACTCATTTTTTAGCTAAAATACCTAGATTTTCAAACTTTTAAATATAATTTCTACTGCAATTGAAATTTATGGGAAAAGTTAGCATAATTTTATGATTTTGTTTTAGGAAGCTTACTCATAGGTGTATTTTATCTAAAAAAATAGTTTTTCAGAAAATCCTTGAAAATGCCTTAAATCGTCAAAAAATGCAATACAAAATTTTTTTCTTATTTACATATTTTTAAAAAATCCCATTAAAAAACTATAAAAATCGTATATTAATATACAATATTTCATATTATTTTTCAAAAATACATGAAACATTAAAAAACTCTGAAAAATGTGCTAAAATGGTATTTTATTGAATATTTCGACGTTTTAGAGCGGTTTGAGTGCTTTTCTGACAAAACTCATTTTTAGCTAAAATACTAAGATTTTCAAACTTTTAAATACAATTTCTACTGCAATTGAAATTTATGGGAAAAGTAAGCGAAATTTTAATATTTTTTTTGAGGTATATTTTATCGAAAAAATAGATTTTTCAGAAAATCCTTAAAAATACAATGAATCGTCAAAAAATGAAATAAAATAACAATTTATAGCATTTTTTAATATTTATATATTATTTATATATTTTTAAAAAATCCCAATAAAAACCTATAAAAATCAATTTTTTTATAGAATATTTCATATTATTTTCGAAAAATACATGAAACAATAAAAAGCTCAGAAAAATGTGCTAAAATCGTATTTTATTGCATATTTCGACGTTTTAGAGCAGTTTGAATGCTTTTCTGGCAAAACTTGTTTTTTAGCTAAAATACATATATTATCACACTTTTAACCCTTTACCGGGCACTCCCTGGAAAATGATAATTTCGAAATGTGTTTCATATGAGTGGATAGAGTAACTCAATGTAAGGATAATGAGCCCATATAATTGAAATTCTAAAAAAAACTTTTCACGCAATTGCCAATATTCAAGGACCGTCTACAGACGGTCCTGACCGTTAAAGGGTGTCAAATTCTGAATGTTGCAAATTTGCAATTGTTAATAAAACACCAAATAAGTATTTTTCTATTTTATTATACTAATATACAATATCAAAAACACAAATGGAACTTGTTTCCAAACATTTTGTAGGTATAAAAAATATAAAAGTGAACCAAAGAGCAACATGGACACATTGCAAAGGGATAAAACTTTCAAGTCCCATATTCCTGAATTTCCTGAGAAAAACAATCATTCTTGATCACTAATTGCTACAATGAAAGGCTATGAAGCAATTTCTTTCCTTCTTGATGCATAGATTTACCTTGCATACGGCACACAAAAATGAGGATGTGACATGATTTTTGTTTTGCTGCAATAATTGCATGTAAATATTCTGCCTTGCACTGGCCAGTGACCTAGCATTTATCAAACCTATCATTTTGGTCAAACCTCACACTGTCATCAGGCCTTTCTGCTCGTTGGTACTGCACTGGAGATGGCAACAGGTCATCTGGTTCTGGATCTGAGTCACTTTCCACCAAAATGCAGAGATATTTGAACTTCTGTTGGAAGGGTTCACAATAGAACAATTTCTCATTGATCTGGAATGACAATAAGAATGTTCTGTACACACCCAGACCACTACAGAATTCATATATGCACTAGAAATTTTTATATAAATATTTATTTACTGAAATTTGAAATGTGGCCCTGACGGGCGGGACCGTCTGTACACGGTCCTCTTTTGTTGCACTTTTTCAATTGCATGGTACACTCATATTATGCATATCTAACTCCTGATATATATCTCAAAATATGCCTAAACTATTCATTTACACACTGGACACAACAATAAGTACTTACCGACATTGTAGAGAATATAATCACAGTGTATATGAGTGGAAGAAGAGCAAAAATCTGGCTCTGGGTGACGCCAAGCGAGAAGTGTTTACATTTTGGTCTCTCAACCAATGGGAAGCGAGCAGATGCCGGTCTCACTTAGCTGGAGCGACTCACAGAAGGCTTGTGATTGGTCAGAAACAGAAAACGGGAACCTAGATGCGCTGGGGAGTAGGATGACACTTGCAAAAAACACGTGTTTAGGACAGTCTCTACACGGTCCTGCCCGGTAAAGGGTAAAATAGAATTTCTACTGCAATTGAAATTTATGGGAAAAGTAAGCCAAATTTTATGATTTTCTTTTAGGAAGCTTACTCATAGGTTATTTATCTAAAATTAGTTTTCAAAAATCCTTGAAAATGCCTTGAATCGTCAAAAAATGCGATAAAATAAAGTTGTATAGCATTTTTTAATATTTAATAAATATTTAAATATTTTTAAAAAATCCTATTAAAAAACATTAAAATCAATATTATTATAGAATATTCATATCATTTTTCAAAAAATACATGAAACATTAAAAATATCATAAAATGAGCGGTTTGAGTGCTTTTCTGGCAAAACTCATTTTTTAGCTAAAATACTTAGATTATCACACTTTTAAATAAAATTTCTACTGCAATTTAAATTTATGGGAAAAGTAAGCCAAATTTTATGATTTTCTTTTAGTAAGCTTACTCATAGGTGGATTTTATCTAAAAAAAATAGTTTTTCAGAAAATCCTTCAAAATGCCTTAAATCGTCAAAAAATGCAATAAAATCAAGTTTTATAGCATTTTTGAATATATATTAATTATTTACATATTTTTAAAAAATCCCATTAAAAATCTATAAAAATCAATATTAATTTTGAATATTTCATATTATTTTCGAAAAATACATGAAACATTAAAAAGCTCAGAAAAATAGCATAAAATTGCATTTTATTGCATATTTCGACGTTTTACAGCAGTTTCAGTGCTTTTCTGACAAAACTCATTTTTTAGCTAAAATACGTAGATTTTCAAACTTTTAAATAGAATTTCTACTGCAATTGAAATTTATGGGAAAAGTAAGCAAAATTTTAAGATTTTCTTTTAGGAAGTTTACTCAGGTATATTTTATCTAAAAAAAATAGTGTTTTCAGAAAATCGTTGAAAAGGCCCTAAATCGTCAAAAAATGCAATAAAATCAAGTTTTATAGCATTTTTTAATATTTAATAATTATTTACATATTTTTAAAAATCCCATTAAAATCTATAAAAATCAATATTTTTATAGAGTATTTCATATTATTTTCGAAAATACATGAAACATTAAAAAGCTCAGAAAAATGTGCTAAAATCGTATTTTATTGCATATTTCGACGTTTTAGAGCGGTTTGAGTGCTTTTCTGGCAAAACTCATTTTTAGCTAAAATACTTAGATTATCACACTTTTAAATAGAATTTCTACTGCAATTGAAATTTATGGGAAAAGTAAGCAAAATTTTATGATTTTCTTTTAGGAAGCTTACTCATAGGTATATTTTATCTAAAAAATAGTTTTCAAAAACCTTGAAAATGCCTTAATGTCAATGCAATAATTTTATAGATTTTGAATATTTATTATTTACATATTTTTAAAAAATCCCATTAAAAATCTATAAAAATCAATATTTTATAGAATATTTCATATTATTTTCGAAAAATACATGAAACATTAAAAAGCTCAGAAAAATGTGCTAAAATCGTATTTTATTGCATATTTCGACGTTTTAGAGCGGTTTGAGTGCTTTTCTGCAAAACTCATTTTCAGCTAAAATACTTAGATTTTCACACTTTTAAATAAATTTCTACTGCAATTGAAATTTATGGGAAAAGTAAGCGAAATTTTATGATTTTTTTTAGGAAGCTTACTAGGTATATTTTATCTAAAAAAATGTTTTTCAGAAAATCCTTGAAAAATGCCTTAATCGTCAAAAATGCAATAAAATCAAGTTTATAGCATTTTTAATATTTATTATTATTTACATATTTTTAAAAATCCATTAAAAATCTATAAAAATCAATATTTTTATAGAATATTTCATATTATTTTCGAAAATACATGAAACATTAAAAAGCTCAGAAAAATGTGCTAAAATCGTATTTTATTGCATATTTCGACGTTTTAGAGGGTTTGAGTGCTTTTCTGGCAAAACTCATTTTTAGCTAAAATACTTTGATTTTCACACTTTTAAATAAATTTTACTGCAATTGAAATTTATGGGAAAAGTAAGCAAAATTTTATGATTTTCTTTTAGGAAGCTTATCATAGAGTATTTTATCTAAAAAAATAGTTTTTCAGAAAATCCTTGAAAATGCCTTAAATCGTCAAAAAATGCAATAAAATCAAGTTTTATAGCATTTTGAATATATATTAATTATTTCAAATTTTTAAAAAATCCCATTAAAAATCTATAAAAATCAATATTTTTAAGAATATTTCATATTATTTTCGAAAAATACATGAAACATTAAAAGCTCAGAAAAATGTCAAAATTATTTTATTGCATATTTCGACGTTTAAGCAGTTTAGTGCTTTTCTGCAAAACTCATTTTTAGCTAAAATACTTGATTTTCAACTTTTAAATAGAATTTCTACGCAATTGAAATTTATGGAAAAGTAAGCAAAATTTTATGATTTTCTTTTAGGAAGCTTACTCATGGTATATTTTATCTAAAAAAATAGTTTTCAGAAAATCTTGAAAAGCCTAATCGTCAAAAAATGCAATAAAATCAAGTTTTATAGCATTTTTAATATTTATTAATTATTTACATATTTTTAAAAATCCCATTAAAATCTATAAAATCAATATTTTTAGAAAAATTTCATATTATTTTCGAAAATACATGAAACATTAAAATCTCAGAAAAATGTGCTAAAATCGTATTTTATTGCATATTTCGACGTTTTAGACGGTTTGAGTGCTTTTCTGGCAAAACTCATTTTCAGCTAAAATACTAGATTTTCAAACTTTTAAATAGAATTTCTACTGCAATTGAAATTTATGGAAAAATAAGCAAAATTTATGATTTTCTTTTAGGAAGCTTACTCATAGGTATATTTTATCTAAAAAAATAGTTTTTCAGAAAATCCTTAAAATGCCTTGAAATCGTCAAAAAATGCAATAAAATCAGTTTTATAGCATTTTTAATATTTATTAATTATTTACATATTTTTAAAAAATCATTAAAAATCAATAAAAATCAATATTTTATGAATATTTCATATTATTTTCGAAAATACAGAATTAAAGTGAAAATGTGCTAAAATCGTATTTTATTGCATATTTTCACGTTTTAAATGGTTTGAGTGCTTATTCTGGCAAAACTCATTTTCAGCTAAAATACTTAGATTTTCACACTTTAAATAGAATTTCTACTGCAATTGAAATTTATGGGAAAAGTAAGCAAAATTTTATGATTTTAGGAAGCTTACTAATAGTAATTTTATCAAAAAATAGTTTTCTAAATCTAGTCAAAAATGCAATAAAATAAGTTTTATAGCATTTTTAATATTTATTAATTATTTACATATTTTTAAAAAATCCATTAAAAATCTATAAAAATCAAATTTTATAGAATATTTCATATTATTTTCGAAAATACATGAAACATTAAAAGCTCAGAAAAATGTGCTAAAATCGTATTTTATTGCATATTTCGACGTTTTAGAGCGGTTTGAGTGCTTTTCTGCAAAACTCATTTTTCAGCTAAAATACTTAGATTTTCACACTTTTAAATAGAATTTCTACTGCAATTGAAATTTATGGGAAAAGTAAGCAAATTTATATTTTTTGAGGTATATTTTATCGAAAAATAGTTTTTCAGAAAATCCTTGAAAATGCTTAAATCGTCAAAAAATGCAATAAAATAAGTTTATAGCATTTTTTAATATTTAATTATTTACATATTTTTAAAAATCCCATTAAAAATCTATAAAAATCAATTTTTATGAATATTTCATATTATTTTCGAAAATACATGAAACATAAAAGCTCAGAAAAATTGCTAAAATCGTATTTTATTCATATTTCGACGTTTTAGAGCAGTTTGAGTGCTTTTCTGGCAAAACTATGTTTTTTCACTAAAATACATAATTATCAACTTTTAACTTTAGGGCACTCTGGAAAATGTAATTTCGAAATGTGTATTTCATATGAGTGGATAGAGTAACTCAATGTAAGGATAATGAGCCCATATAATTGAAATTCTAAAAAAACTTTTCACGCAATTGCTAATATTAAGGACCGTCTACAGACGGTCCTGACCGTTAAAGGGTGTCAAATTCTGAATGTTGCAAATTTGCAATTGTTAATAAAACACCAAATAAGTATTTTTCTATTTTATTATACTAATAGACAATATCAAAAACACAAATGGAACTTGTTTCCAAACATTTTGTAGGTATAAAAATATAAAAGTGAACCAAAGAGCAACATGGACACATTGCAAAGGGATAAAACTTTCAAGTCCCATATTCCTGAATTTCCTGAGAAAAACAATCATTCTTGATCACTAATTGCTACAATGAAAGGCTATGAAGCAATTTCTTTCCTTCTTGATGCATAGATTTACCTTGCATACGGCACACAAAAATGAGGATGTGACATGATTTTTCGTTTTGCTGCAATAATTGCATGTAAATATTCTGCCTTGCACTGGCCAGTGACCTAGCATTTTATCAAACCTATCATTTTGGTCAAACCTCACACTGTCATCAGGCCTTTCTGCACGTTGGTACTGCACTGGAGATGGCAACAGGTCATCTGGTTCTGGATCTGAGTCACTTTCCACCAAAATGCAGAGATATTTGAACTTCTGTTGGAAGGGTTCACAATAGAACAATTTCTCATTGATCTGGAATGACAATAAGAATGTTCTGTACACACCCAGACCACTACAGAATTCATATATGCACTAGAAATTTTTATATAAATATTTATTTACTGAAATTTAAAATGTGGCCTGACGGCGGGACCGTCTGTACACGGTCCTCTTTTGTTGCACTTTTTCAATTGCATGGTACACTCATATTATGCATATCTAACTCCTGATATATATCTCAAAATATGCCTAAACTATTCATTTACACACTGGACACAACAATTAGTACTTACCGACATTGTAGAGATATAATCACAGTGTATATGAGTGGAACAAGAGCAAAAATTCGGCTCTGGGTGACGCCAAGCGAGAAGTGTTTACATTTTGGTCTCTCAACCAATGGGAAGCGAGCAGATGCCGGTCTCACTTAGCTGGAGCGACTCACAGAAGGCTTGTGATTGGTCAGATATAGAGAATGGGAACCTAGATGGCTGGGGAGTAGGATGACACTGCAAAAACACGTGTTTAGGACAGTCTCTACACGGTCCTGCCCGGTAAAGGGTAAATAGAATTTTACTGCAATTGAAATTTATGGGAAAAGTAAGCCAAATTTTATGATTTTCTTTTAGGAAGCTTACTCATGGTAGTATATTATCTAAAAAATAGTTTTCAAAAATCCGTTGAAAATGCCTTGAATAGTCAAAAAATGCAATAAAATAAAGTTTTATAGCATTTTTAATATTTATTAATTATTTACATATTTTTAAAAAATCCTATTAAAAATCTATAAAATCAAATTATTTATAGAATATTTCATATTATTTTCAAAATATACATGAAACATTAAAAAGCTCGAAAAATTGCTAAATCGTATTTTATTCATATTTCGACGTTTTAAGCGTTGAGTGCTTTTCTGGCAAAACTCATTTTTCAGCTAAAATACTTAGATTTTCACACTTTTAAATAAAATTTCTACTGCAATTGAAATTTATGGGAAAAGTAAGCCAAATTTTATGATTTTCTTTTAGGAAGCTTACTCATAGGTATATTTTATCTAAAAAAATAGTTTTTCAGAAAATCCTTAAAATGCCTTAAATCGTCAAAAAATGCAATAAAATCAAGTTTTATAGCATTTTTGAATATTTATTAATTATTTACATATTTTTAAAAATCCCATTAAAAATCTATAAAAATCAATATTTTTATAGAATATTTCATATTATTTTCGAAAAATACATGAAACATTAAAAAGCTCAGAAAAATGTGCTAAAATCGTATTTTATTGCATATTTCGACGTTTTAGAGCAGTTTGAGTGCTTTTCTGGCAAAACTCATTTTTCAGCTAAAATACTTAGATTTTCACACTTTTAAATAGAATTTCTACTGCAATTGAAATTTATGGGAAAAGTAAGCAAAATTTTATGATTTTCTTTTAGGAAGCTTACTCAGGTATATTTTATCTAAAAAAATAGTTTTTCAGAAAATCCTTGAAAATGCCTTAAATCGTCAAAAAATGCAATAAAATCAAGTTTTATAGCATTTTTAATATTTATTAATTATTTACATATTTTTAAAAAATCCCATTAAAAATCTATAAAAATCAATATTTTTATAGAATATTTCATATTATTTTCGAAAATGTGCTAAAATCGTATTTTATTGCATATTTCGACGTTTTAGAGCGGTTTGAGTGCTTTTCTGGCAAAACTCATTTTTGCTAAAATACTAGATTATCACACTTTTAAATAGAATTTCTACTGCAATTGAAATTTATGGAAAAGTACAAATTTTATGATTTTCTTTTAGGAAGCTTACTCATAGGTGTATTTTATCTAAAAAAATAGTTTCAGAAAATCTTGAAAATGCCTTAAATCGTCAAAAATGCAATAAAATAAGTTTATAGCATTTTTAATATTTATTATTTATTTACATATTTTTAAAATCATTAAAATCTATAAAATCAATATTTTATAGATATTTCATATTATTTTCAAAAATACATGAAACATAAAAAGCTCAGAAAAATGTGCTAAAATCGTATTTTATTGCATATTTCGACGTTTTAGAGCGGTTTGAGTGCTTTTCTGGCAAAACTCATTTTTAGCTAAAATACTAGATTTTCAAACTTTTAAATAAATTTCTACTGCAATTGAAATTTATGGGAAAATAAGCAAAATTTTATGATTTTCTTTTAGGAAGCTTACTCATAGGTTATTTTATCTAAAAAATAGTTTTTCAGAAAATCCTTAAAATGCACTTAAATCGTCAAAAATGCAATAAAATAAGTTTTATAGCATTTTTGAATATTTATTAATTATTTACATATTTTTAAAAAATCCCATTAAAAATCTATAAAATCAATATTAATTTATAGATATTTCATATTATTTTCAAAAATACATGAAACATTAAAAGCTCAGAAAAATGTGCTAAAATCGATTTATGCATATTTCGACGTTTTAGAGCGGTTTGAGTGCTTTTCTGGCAAAACTCATTTTTAGCTAAAATACTAGATTTTCAAATTTTAAATAAATTTCTACTCAATTAAATTTATGGGAAAAGTACAATTTTATGATTTTCTTTTAGGAAGCTTACTCATAGTGGATTTTATCTAAAAAATTTAGTTTTTCAGAAAATCCTTGAAAATGCCTTAAATCGTCAAAAATGCAATAAAATCAAGTTTTATAGCATTTTGAATATTCATTAATTATTTACATATTTTAAAAAAATCCATTAAAAATCTATAAAAATCAATATTAATTTAGAATATTTCATATTATTTTCAAAAATACATGAAACATTAAAAAGCTCAGAAAAATTGCTAAAATTGCATTTTATGCATATTTCGACGTTTTAGAGCAGTTTGAGTGCTTTTCTGGCAAAACTCATTTTTAGCTAAAATACTTAGATTTCAAACTTTTAAATAGAATTTCTATGCAATTAAATTTATGGGAAAAGTAAGCAAAATTTTATGATTTTCTTTTAGGAAGCTTACTCATAGGTGTATTTTATCTAAAAAAATAGTTTTTCAGAAAATCCTTGAAAATGCCTTAAATCGTCAAAAAATGCAATAAAATCATTTTATAGCATTTTTTGAATATTATTAATTATTACATATTTTAAAAATCCCATTAAAATCTATAAAATCAATATTTTTATAGAATATTTCATATTATTTTCGAAAAATACATGAAACATTAAAAAGCTCAGAAAAATGTGCTAAAATCGTATTTTATTGCATATTTCGACGTTTTAGAGCAGTTTGAGTGCTTTTCTGGCAAAACTCATTTTTAGCTAAAATACTAGATTTCAAACTTTTAAATAGAATTTCTACTGCAATTGAAATTTATGGGAAAAGTTAGCAAAATTTTATGATTTTCTTTTAGGAAGCTTACTCATAGGTGGATTTTATCTAAAAAAATAGTTTTTCAGAAAATCCTTGAAAATGCCTTAAATCGTCAAAAAATGCAATAAAATCAAGTTTTATAGCATTTTTGAATATTACATTATTTACATATTTTTAAAAATTCTCATTAAAAATCTATAAAAATCAATATTTTCATAGAATATTTCATATTATTTTCGAAAAATACATGAAACATTAAAAAGCTCAGAAAAATGTGCTAAAATCGTATTTTATTGCATATTTCGACGTTTTAGAGCGGTTTGAGTGCTTTTCTGGCAAAACTCATTTTTTAGCTAAAATACTTAGATTATCACACTTTTAAATAGAATTTCTACTGCAATTGAAATTTATGGGAAAAGTAAGCAAAATTTTATGATTTTCTTTTTGGAAGCTTACTCATAGGTATATTTTATCTAAAAATAGTTTTCAGAAAATCCTTGAAAATATTGAATCTCAAAAAATGCAATAAAATAACGTTTTATAGCATTTTTAATATTTATAAATTATTTACATATTTTTAAAAAATCCATTAAATCTAAAAATCAATATTATTTAGAATATTTCATATTATTTTCCAAAAATACATGAAACATTAAAGCTCAGAAAAATGGCTAAAATTGCATTTTATGGCATATTTCGACGTTTAAAGCGGTTTGAGTGCTTTTCTGGCAAAAGCTCATTTTAGCTAAAATAGCTTGATTAACTTTTAAAGGAATTTCTATGATTGAATTTATTAGGAAAAAGTAGCAAAATTTTATGATTTTCTTTTAGGAAGCTTGCTCATAGGTGTATTTTATCTAAAAAAAGTTTTTCAAAATCTAGAAAATGCTTAAATCGTCAAAAAATGCAATAAAATAAGTTTTATAGCATTTTTGAATATATAATTATTTACATATTTTTAAAATCCCATTAAAAATCTAAAAAAATCAATATTATTTAGAATATTTCATATTATTTTCAAAAAATATGAACATTAAAAGCTCAGAAAAATGTGCTAAAATCGTATTTGTGCATATTTCGACGTTTTAAGACGGTTTGAGTGCTTTTCTGGCAAAACTCATTTTAGCTAAAATCTTAGATTATCACACTTTTAAATAGAATTTCTACTGCAATTGAAATTTATGGAAAAGTAAGCAAAATTTTATGATTTTCTTTTAGGAAGCTTACTCATAGGTATATTTTATCTAAAAAAATAGTTTTCAGAAAATCATGAAATGCCTTAAATCGTCAAAAATGCAATAAAATAACGTTTTATAGCATTTTGAATATTTATAAATTATTTACATATTTTTAAAAAATCCCATTAAAAATCTATAAAAATCAATATTATTTAGAATATTTCATATTATTTTCAAAAATACATGAAACATTAAAAAGCTCAGAAAAATGTGCTAAAATCGTATTTTATGCATATTTCGACGTTTTAGAGCGGTTTGAGTGCTTTTCTGGCAAAACTCATTTTTAGCTAAAATACTTAGATTATCACACTTTTAAATAAATTTCTACTGCAATTAAATTTATGGAATAACAAAATTTTATGATTTTCTTTGGAAGCTTACTCATAGGTTTTTAAAAAGTTTTAGAAAATCTTAAATTTAAATCGTCAAAAGTAAATAAGTTTAATTTTTAATTTATATTACATATTTTAAAAAATATAAAATATAAAATCAATTTTATAGAATATTTCATATTATTTCGAAAATACATGAAAAGCTCAGAAAAATGCAAATCATTTATTGCATATTCACGTTAGAGCGTTTGGTGCTTTCTGGAAACTCATTTAGCTAAAATCTTAATTTCACACTTTTAAATAATTTCTGCAATTAAATTATGGAAATAAGCAGAATTTTTAAAATAGTTTTCGAAATCTGAAAATGTAAATCGTCAAAATGCATAATAGTTTATATTTAAATATTTACATATTTTAAAAATCCTTAAATCTATAAAATCAATATTATTTAGAATATTCAATTATTTTCAAATACATGAAACATTAAGCTCAGAAAAATGGCTAAACTTTATATTTCGTTTTAGAGCGGTTATCTTCTGCAAACTCATTTTTAGCTAAAATATTTTAAATAAATTTCTACTGCAATTAAATTTATGGAAAAGTAAAATTTTATGATTTTTTTTAGAAGTACTCATAGGTGTATTATCTAAAAAAAATAGTTTCAGAAATCCTGAAAATCCAAATCGTAAAATCAATAATCGTTTAAGCTAATATTAATAATTTATTTTTAAAATCCATTAAATCTATAATCATTTTAAATTTCATATTATTTTCAAAAAAATGCATTAAAATCGAAAATGGTAAAATCGTATTTATTATTTTCGACGTTAAGGGTTTGAGTGCTTTCTGGCAAAACTATTTAGCAAAATATAATTTTAAACTTTAATTTCTACTGCAATTGAAATTTATGGGAAAAGTAGCATTATGATTCTTTTAGGAATTCTCAAGGTTATTATCTAAAATAGTTTCAGAAAATCTGAAAATCCTTATCTCAAATGCAATAAAATAATTTATAGCATTTTATTATATTTTTACATATTTAAAAATCCATAAATTTAAAAATCAATATTTTAGAATATTCTATTTTTCAAAAATACATGAAACATTACTAAAAAATGTAAAATGATTTGCATATTTGCGTTACGTTGAGTGCTTCTGAAACTATTTTGTAAATCTAATTCACTTAAATAAATTTCTCAATTATTTATGGGAAAAGTAGCAAAATTATGATTTTCTTTTAGCTTACTATAGGTTATTTTATCTAAAAAAATTTTCAAAATCCTTAAAATCCTTAAATGTAAAAATCAATAAAATAAGTTTATAGCATTTTAATTTTAATTATTTACAATTTTTAAAATCCTTAAAATCTTAAAATCAATTTTTAGAATATTCCATATTATTTTCAAAAATACATGAAACATTAAAAAGCTCAGAAAAATGGGCTAAAATTGCATTTTGGCATATTTCGACGTTTTAAGCGGTTTGAGTGCTTTTCTGACAAAACTCATTTTTAGTAAAATACCTAGATTTTCAAACTTTTAAATAAATTTCTACTGCAATTGAAATTTATGGGAAAAGTAAGCAAAATTTTATGATTTTCTTTTTTTTAGGAAGCTTACTCATAGGTATTTTATCTAAAAAAAATAGTTTTCAGAAAATCCTTGAAATACCTTAAATCGTCAAAAAATGCAATAAAATCAAGTTTTATAGCATTTTGAATATTATAATTATTTACATATTTTTAAAATCCATTAAAAATCTATAAAAATCAATATTTTATAGAATATTTCATTATTTTCGAAAAATACATGAAACATTAAAAGCTCAGAAAAATGTGCTAAAATGTATTTTATTGCATATTTCGACGTTTTAGACGGTTTGAGTGCTTTTCTGGCAAACTCATTTTTAGCTAAAATACTAGATTTTCAAACTTTTAAATAAATTTCTACTGCAATTGAAATTTATGGGAAAAGTAAGCAAATTTTATGATTTTCTTTTAGGAAGCTTACTCATAGGTTATTTTATCTAAAATAGTTTTCAGAAAATCTATGAAAATGCCTTAAATCGTCAAAAATGCAATAAAATAACGTTTTATACATTTTTAATATTTAAATTATTTACATATTTTAAAAAATCCATTAAAAATCTATAAAAATCAATATTATTTGAATATTTCATATTATTTTCAAAAATACATGAAACATTAAAAGCTCAGAAAAATGGCTAAAATCATTTTATTGCATATTTCGACGTTTTAAGCAGTTTGAGTGCTTTCTGCAAAACTCATTTTTAGCTAAAATATAGATTTTCAAACTTTTAAATAGAATTTCTACTGCAATTGAAATTTATGGAAAAGTTAGCAAATTTTATGATTTTCTTTTAGGAAGCTTACTCATAGGTATTTTATCTAAAAAAATATTTTCAGAAAATCTGAAAATGCCTAAATCGTCAAAAATGCAATAAATCGTTTATAGCATTTTGAATATTATAATTATTTACATATTTTAAAAATCATTAAAAATCTATAAAAATCAATATTTTTAGAATATTTCATATTATTTTCAAAAATACATGAAACATTAAAAAGCTCAGAAAAATGTCTAAAATGTATTTTATTGCATATTTCGACTTTAACGTTTGAGTGCTTTCTGAAAACTCATTTTTAGCTAAAATACTAGATTTTCAAACTTTTAAATAGAATTTCTACTGCAATTGAAATTTATGGGAAAGTAGCAAATTTTATGATTTTCTTTTAGGAAGCTTACTCATAGGTGTATTTTATCTAAAAAATAGTTTTCAGAAAATCCTTGAAAATGCCTTAAATCGTCAAAAATGCAATAAAATAAGTTTTATAGCATTTTTAATATTATTAATTTTAATATTTTAAAATCATTAAAATCTATAAAATCAATATTTTTAAATTTCATATTATTTTCAAAATACATGAAACATTAAAAGCTCAGAAAATGGTAAAATTATTTTATTGCATATTTCGACGTTTAGACGGTTTAGTGCTTTTCTGTTTGAGTGCTTTTCTGACAAAACTCATTTTTAGCTAAAATACCTAGATTTTCAAACTTTTAAATAGAATTTCTACTGCAATTGAAATTTATGGGAAAAGTTAGCAAAATTTTATGATTTTCTTTTAAGAAGCTTACTCATACGTGTATTTTATCAAAAAAAATAGTTTTCAGAAAATCCTTGAAAATGCCTTGAATCGTCAAAAAATGCAATAAAATCAAGTTTTATAGAATTTTTAATATATATAAATTATTTACATATTTTTAAAAATCCCATTAAAATCTATAAAAATCAATATTTTATAGAATATTTCATATTATTTTCGAAAAATACATGAAACATTAAAAAGCTCAGAAAAATGTGCTAAAATCGTATTTTATTGCATATTTCGACGTTTTAGAGCGGTTTGAGTGCTTTTCTGACAAAACTCATTTTAGCTAAAATACGTAGATTTTCAAACTTTTAAATAGAATTTCTACTGCAATTGAAATTTATGGGAAAAGTTAGCAAAATTTTATGATTTTCTTTTAGGAAGCTTCTCATAGGTTTATTTTATCTAAAAAAATATTTTTTCGAAAATCCTTGAAAATGCTTTAAATCTAAAAAATAATAAAATAACTTTTTATAGCTTTTTAATTTTATTAATTATTTACATATTTTAAAAAACCCCTTTAAAAAATCTATAAAAATAAATTTTTTTAAAATTTTATATTTTCGAAAATACATGAAACATTAAAAAGTAAAAAAATGTGCTAAATCGTATTTTATTGCATATTTCATTTTAACGTTTGAGTGCTTTTCGGGCAAAACTTTTTTTTAGTAAAATACTTAATTTTCAACTTTTAAATAAATTTCTACTGAAATTGAAATTTAGGGGAAAAGAAGCAAAATTTTATGATTTTTTTTAGGAAGCTTACTCATAGGTTATTTTATCTAAAAAAATTTTTTTAGAAAACCCTTGAAAATGCTTAATGTAAAAAAATGCAATAAAATAATTTTTAAGCATTTTTAATATTTAAAATTATTTACATTTTTTTAAAAAAATCCCATTAAAAATCTATAAAAATCAATATTTTTAGAATATTTCATATTATTTTCAAAAATACATGGCTTTAAAAAAGCTCAGAAAAAGGGCCCAAAAATTTGATTTTATTGCATATTTCGACGTTTTATTTACATATTTTAAAAATCCCTTAAAAATCTAAAAAATCAATATTTTTAGATATTTCTATTTTTTCAAAATACAAAACATTAAACTAAAAAATGGTAAAATGATTTATATTTATTTAACGTTTGAGTGCTTTTCCAAAACTTTTTGCTAAAATATAATTTCAACTTTAAAAAATTTTACGCAATAAATTTATGGGAAAAGTAGAAAATTTATGATTTTTTTTGAAGTTCCATAGTTATTTTATCTAAAAAATGTTTTCAGAAAACCTTAAAAGCTTAATGTAAAAATGCAATAAATAAGTTTATAGTTTTTAATATTAAATTATTTATATTTTTAAAAACCCTTAAAAATCTAAAAAATAATTTTTAAGAATATTTCATATTTTTCAAAAATACATAAAATTTAAAATAAAAATGTTAAAATCGTATTTTATTCATATTCATTTTAACTTTGAGTGTTTTTGCAAACTCATTTTTAGCTAAATACTAATTTCAATTTAAATGAATTTCCTGAATTATGGGAAAAGAGCAAAATTTTATGATTTTTTAGAACTTACTCATAGGTTATTTTATCTAAAAAATTTTCAGAAAATCCTGAAATGCCTTAAATGTCAAAAATCAAAAATAATTTTATAGCTTTTTAATATTTATAATTATTTACATATTTTAAAAAACCCATTAAAAATCTAAAAACAATATTTTAGAATATTTCTTTATTTTAAAATACATGAAACTTAAAAACTCAGAAAAGTGCAAAATGTATTTTTGCATTTTGACGTTTTGGCGGGGGGGGGGGGGGGGGGGGGGGGGGGGGGGGGGGGGGGGGGGGGGGGGGGGGGGGGGGGGGGGGGGGGGGGGGGGGGGTTTTTTTAAAAAAACCTTTTTAAAAAAAAATAAAAAGTTTTTTTTTAAAAAAATTTTTTAATTTTAATTTTTTAAAAAAAAAAATTTTAAAAAAAATTTTTTTTAATTTTAATTTTTTTAAAAAAAAATTTTTAAAAAAAAAGGGAAAAATTTTTTAATTTTTTAAA
>WNWK01033136.1:0-21385 GCA_009830355.1 Cherax destructor | reverse complement strand
CCAAATTTGCACACAAAAATCACTCCCTACGAAAGCAAAAGACTCGGCAGGCGATGTAACATCCACCCAATGAAGAGCAGTGGTGCCACTAGCACGTTGAGGGACAACACAATTAGTGTCAGGGGCCCAAGATTATTCAACTGCCTCCCAGCATACATAAGGGGGATTACCAATAGACCCCTGGCTGTCTTCAAGCAGGCACTGGACAGGCACCTAAAGTCGGTACCTGACCAGCCAGGCTGTGGTTCGTACGTTGGACTGCGTGCGGCCAGCAGTAACAGCCTGGTTGATCAGGCTCTGGTCCAACATGAGGCCTGGTCACAGACCGGGCCGCAGGGGCGTTGACCCCTGGAATTCTCTCCAGGTATACAAGAATTTTTTTACGTAATGCAGATGTAGCGTGGAATGTGGTGTAGCAGATTAGAAGGCCTGAAGAAATAGAATGGCATTAAAATGCGTGTTGTAGGTGTATATCAGAGCTCAGGATCTGCATGTTATGCTAAGTATCACACAGGAAGTGAGGAACCTACACTAACTACCAGTTCTCTGTATGTTGTGTGCGGAGGAGAGAGAGAGAGAGAGAGAGAGAGAGAGAGAGAGAGAGAGAGAGAGAGAGAGAGAGAAAAGAAGAAAGGCTGAGGGCCCAGACAAGTTGAGTCCAAGATTGCTGAGATGTGCAGACCAGCTAGCAACACCTCTAACTGGCATCTTTCAGCACTGTCTAGTACAGTGTAAATGACCTTCTCTGTGGAAAGAGGCAAATGTAGTCCCTGTTCACTTTATTATAATCATGGAGGAGCTCTAAACCCGTAGGATTATATAGCGCATGTGGGGGGGGGGATGGAAGGTATTCAGGCTTAATTCAGAGAACTGGAGCACAGATCCAATTTCCTAGATCAAGAGCCCCTCACCAGCGTCAAGGAACCTCCCTTGACGGGATCCCTGTTCATAAAAAAGAGCAGAGCAGAAATCAGCAAGTACAGACCAGTGTCACTCCTGTCAATCACTGGTAAGATCCATGAGACAATAATCTCAAGACAAATGGCAGAGTTTTTTGACTACCACTCACTACTTTGTGACCGTCAATATGGCTTCAGGAAAGGTTAATCTGTTGCTGATCTGTTGTTAAACTTCTCCACTAAATGGCACCAGTCACTGGATGAATCCAAAGTCAGCTGTGTGGTAGCTCTGGACATTGCTGGTGCTTTCGACCGAGTGTGGCACCAGGGCCTCTTGGCAAAACTGCAAGCACTGGGAATTGCAGGCTCTACACTATGTCTCCTTTATGGTAGATCTCTAAGGGTAGTTCTCAATGGAACAGAATCAGCAAGACATCCTATTGGGGCAAGTGTTCCACAGGGAAGTGTGCTGGGGCCATTGTTATGGAATGTCTACTTCAATGACCTTCATCTCATTCCAGAATCCCATGCATATGCAGACGACTGTACTCTGACATTTACTTATCCAAGAGAAGAAATGCCAGCTGCTCTAAGCTACATCAATCACCAGCTAAGAGCTATACCAGCTTAGGGAAACCGATGGCAGGTAACATTTGCACCTGAGAAAACACAAATGATGATGCTCTCTAGGCACCATGATGGTAATGCCTGAGCAGTAGTATGGATGAGAGAGTGTTGGTACCCGGGGAAGAAGATATATCCTTGGGGTGAAATTTGACTCTAAACTGACCATGGAGAACCACGTTGTAAATCTTGCAAACAAGGCAGCCAGGAAGATTACAGATTACAGCACTTCGACGTATCTCACATCCGCTTGACAGTAGGGGTTGCAAGATTCTGTATGAGACCCAAGTACGCTCACACCTTGAGTGCTCCACTTTCTTGGTTTGCCTGCCCCCTCCCCATCTCATCTGCGACTGCTTGACAGTAGAGAACAGAGCAAGACGTCTCATCTCTCGCCTGGACCCATCCTGGATAGATCTGTCATTTCAGCAGAGCGTTCATCACAGGAGGGATGTGGGCGGCCTTACTGTTATGTACAAGGCCAACATTGTGAAAGTACCACACACTTGGCTCCACTTCGAGGACAGCGAGAAGCAAGCTTCTATACCACAAGACGGGCAGAAAGCAGCAACTTCCATCTGCCTGTTCCCTTTTCCAGAACATACTTCATTTGAGATCATTTATCCCCAGGATGACTCGAGTCTGGAACACATTCGTACAGCATAATGATATCAACTTGATAAAGTCAGTTGATCAAATGAAAATGCTGGCCCACAGATGGTTCCAACTTCATCCTGTTCCCTACTTGTATGTTTCATAACAATAAAAATGCTTTCAAATGATCTGATGTAGGTAACAGCTCTTAGCTTGTCAATAAAGTTAGGGATCCTTAACTAACCTTGTCAAACACTGTGTAAAAAAAAGAGAGAGAGGAGAAATAGAGGAGAAAGTGAGAAGAGAGAGGGGGAGAGGAGAAAAGAGAGGGAGAGAGAAGAAAAGAGAGGGAGAGAAGAGAGTGAGAAGAGAGGAGAGATAAGAAAGTGAGAAGAGAGGAGAAAAGAGAGTGAGAAGAGAGGAGAAAAGAGAGTGAGAAGGGGGAAGAGAGAGGAGAGGAGAAAAGAGAGGAGACGGAGAGAAAAAAGAGTGAAAAGAGAGAGAAGAGGAGTGAGGAGAAAAGAGAAAGAGAGAAAGAAAGAGAGACTGAACGACTTAAAGGACACTGGAAAGGTACGCTGACTCAGCACTATTAGCATGAAAGAAACTTCTATTAATAATCATGAGGAAAAAGTTGACATGAAAGTATTAACATTCATGATTACTAGTCTTTTAGTCACGAGAGAAGCGCTAAACCTGCAAGGGAGGCAATCAGTCTCAATACAAGGACGGGGAGGGCACGTCCAGTTCCTTGGAACAAAAGCTCCTCACCGGTGTCAAGGAACCTCCTACGAGAGGACTACTAGAATGACTGCGGGTTGTTCTAGCCTTCACTCTGGCAGGTGTATGACTAGTTACATCAAAGGTGAACGAATATACACATAAGAATATGCCTTTCTTTGTGTATACGCAGTGAGGTTACTTTAATCCCCGTCCCCCTGGCGGTGAACACCTAAGTGCAAAGTTAATGACCCTCGCGCAGTCGATAGGGTTTAAACTTTATTTAACATTAAACCAACTAGATATATTTCTGTCACTGCGCGATCCGAGAAAGGTATCCCCGTATTGCATAACCCCAGTCCCCTGTGCCTACACGCACGCGACAGGTATAGTGCAGAGTGCGGCATAAGTTGATAATGTAGGTTCCATTATATGGAACCTAATTGAAACCTTTCAAAGAGATCAACATCCTAAAATACACAAGCACATTAAGCTAATCAGATACGACACTCGGAAATTATCGCACAAAAAGTATCATTTTATTTTTTCAAATTTCTTCCTGAAAATCAAACTGGGACTTTCACAGCCAAAATCAGTCTAACTTTTTCTCAAAATAAGACTGACCGATTTTTAATAAAGTTAACAAGTACAGCAAGTAAAAAAGTAAGTTTTAAGTAAGTTTAGTGTACAAAACATACAATGTTCTTGAAGGTCCACAGGTGTTATTATAAACACGTAAAAGAACATTATATTGATTTAACTTTAGGGGGTAACGAAATAAAGTCAAACACTGACTTATTTCTGATCATAAGAAACATTCTTAAATTATTTCACAAAAAAAACCAATTTAATTAATAAAAGTGACTCAAGACATTGTTTTCTGAGGGAAACACCAGATAAAATTTCCAGTTATTGCATAGAATTCAACAAAATTTGTGTCTACTCAGCCTAAACCCATGTAACGTCTCATCCATTTCACACGATGCGTCAACAATTGAAGACTGATGCCCTTCACAATTGTTATATTTTAATCAGAGAAAAGCGCTGAACTCTTAGGGTTAAGTTCCTTGGATCAAGAGCCCCTTACTAAAATTAATGCAATACAAAAAAAGAAAGAAAATACCATTTCGAGATAAAAAGTGGCAAAAATGCATCTACACACTATTAAATATATCAACCTTCTCCTCAGCAGGAGACACCAATGCAAAAATTTTCAAAACGTGTAGAAGAGAATGTTTTCATTTATCACATGGAAAATTTGGAATGGCCTCTGTAGCATTGTGTCTGGGACACCCAGGCAGGTCAGTAATCCCAGGGATCTTGTCTGAGATACACTACATCAATGTTGAAAATTTAAAGGGCGATCGAATGAGGCGTTCTCGAGTAATAAACGAAAATTTGAGAGAAAACAAACGAAAATGTAGTTGAGAATATTCCCAAAATAGAAAAGTCTCTCCTCGTTAAAACTGAAATCGTCATTCTACTTCAAATTTTCTACAGTCCTGTGAAAACTTTATTTAAATTTAATTTTGTAATATTGTCAAAAAATTGCAAATTGGCACCCATACATCCCAAAATCAATTTAAAAATATTTCCAATGAGGATACACCCGCATTATGGGTTTGAAGCCGAACAGATGAGGCATTCCCTAGATATTCCATTGGAAACAATTTACTAGTAAAACTGGTAAAATAAACATTTACACAGTTCAGAGTGACTAAACTAAACTTGTGGATCCTATGAATATAATAAAACATAGCCCGAGATGGGATGGATAACAGCGGAGAGAAATTTGGGTTCTTGTAAACAAATACAAACAGTAGAAAACTGGGAGAGCAACACCTGAAGCTCACCCAGTTACCTCTGAGGCCGCGGATATTCCACTATAAATAAGCCATAATTTGCCAAGAGAAAAATACAAGTAATATGAAGGTAGAGGTATCTATGGTATGAAGGTAGAGGTATCTATGGACTGGAAGGGTTAGAAAAGTCCACAAGTGGAGGCAGCGGAAAACGCACAAACAGCGAAATATTGGGACACTGCGAAGAAAGGAGTTGTGCAGACGAAGAGTGAAGAGGAGAACAGGAGGTGGATAGGTGTCCATCAATGGTCTAGTCTTCTCGATATATTTGGAGATAGCTTCAAGTGTTTCAGAGGACAAGGACGTTGTGTGTGGGACGATATTGGAGATGGAAGGAGGGTGAGTAAAGATCGGGGCGACGATGGAATGTACCAAAGTAGGGGAGGACGAAAGGGTAAAGGGAACTGGAGAAGAAGCTTGGGAGGGGACAGGAGAGGAAGCGACCTGGGAGGGGGCAGAAGAGGAAGAAACTTGGAAGGAGGGAGGGGCACTGGACCTACCCAACTGGTAATAATTTGGGATCTTCCTGTAAGTCTCTTTGGTTTGTTGATATGTTCACTTTGAGTTGGAAAGGATAGGTCCATGTAGAGAGGGTATCCAAAGATTATGATACTGACCCATTTTTTAAAGTGCTGAGTGTCTGATGGAGAGAGGAGCAGCTTAATGCCTCCATAAGTTGTGTTAAGTAGATCACTATTACATCATTCTGTTCCATAAACACATAGTTATGCGAGTTATTTCTAAACTGGATCCTTGCCTTAGGATGTTTATTTACTACTTCCATTAGACATGTATACTTAGCAGGGTGTTGTCAGGGAAGTTCAGCCTAACACATTCTTCCTTCGAAGACAGGCTTCTTGCCTGCGAGTCATGTGAACCTGACTACGTAGGCGCTCTAGTCCTCTCACTTCTCCTTTGCTTACTGTTAAATATCTGAGAGTTATCATTTCCACCACCTGCACGAATATGTTCCTTAATGTCAGTTGCCATCTTTGCCAGTGATATTATTATTAATATAATCAAATAAAGCGCTTGCCAGTGATATCTCATGCAAGAATCACAACACAAGAATTCCTCACTCACCCTTCCCTTATAGCTAATGCAAGAGAAAATATTTACTCTAAAGTCAGAATTCTAACATAGATCATATGACACAAAGGTTCAAGTTCAGTGATCACTTCCAATTAACTTAACTCAGGTTACTACTATTTAATACGATACACACCTCTCTAAAAATACATTCAGAGACTTCTTGTATGGGTGTTAATAATATAATGGATGGTATAGACACGGTCTTGCACCTAAGCACAAATTACAAAGATGGAGAAAAAAAAAAGAGGTAATATTAACTATAAAATTAGAGTTCTGACATATATCACATTAAACAAAGGAGCTTAAAGTCAATGAACACTTTCACTTAGCTCAGGTATCTACTAATTAATACACTACACACCTCACTGAGACTGCATTAAGAGAGTTCCTGTATGGGTGGTAATAATATGGCACATATAATGGAAGATAAAGACAAAGTCTTATAACTAAAACACAAATTATAAACAAACACACAAGAACTTGTATAAAAGAAATTAAATCAGAGAACAAGCACAATTTATGTTACTGCAAAGATGCAGTAAAATGCACAGTGCCAGTAAAATAAAACACAGGTACACACAAGTACTGCAGGTACACTGAGGTTGTGCAGGTACACACAGGTACTACAAGTACACACAGGTACTGCAGGTACACAGGTACACACACACAGGTACTGCAGGTACACACACACACACAGGTACTGCAGGTACACACACACAGGTACTACAGGTACTCACAGGTACTGCAGGTACACACAGGTACTGCAGGTACACACAGGTACTGCAGGTATACACAGGTACTGCAGGTACTACAAGTACTACAGGTGCACACAGGTACTGCAGGTACACACAGGTACTGCAGGTATACACAGGTACTGCAGGTACTACAAGTACTACAGGTACTACAAGTACTACAGGTACACACAGGTACTGCAGGTACACAGGTACTGCAGGTACTACAGGTACACAGAGGAATCAGTGGGTAATATTCAATGGACTGTTTTCACATACATCAAGGTCTGCAAAATGTGTCAAATTAGTACTGCAAGACTCCAAGCAGACATAAACCAAATCTTTAAATGGGCTGCAGAAAACAATATGAAGTTCAATGATGAGAAATTTCAATTACTCAGATACGGAAAACGTGAAGAAATTAAAATCTCATCGGAGTACAAAACTAATTCCAACCACACAATAGAGCGAAAAACTAATGTCAAAGACCTGGGAGTGATCATGTCAGAGGATCTCAACTTCAAGGACCATAACAATGTAGCAATTGCATCTGCTCGAAAAATGACAGGATGGATAATGAGAACCTTCAAAACCAGGGATGCCAAGCCCATGTTGACACTTTACAGATCGCTTGTTCTATCTAGGCTGGAATATTGCTGCACACTAACCACCTTTCAAGGCGGGTGAAACTGCTGACCTTGAAAATGTGCAGAGAACCTTCACCGCACGCATAAGTGCGATAAACCACCTCAACTACTGGGAACGCTTGAAGTTCCTAAACCTGTACTCTCTAGAACCCAGGCGGGAGAGATACATTATTATATACACATGGAAAATTCTCGAGGGCTTAGTACCAAACTTGCACACAAAAATCACTCCCTACGAAAGCAAAAGACTCGGCAGGCGATGTAACATCCCCCCAATGAAGAGCAGGGGTGCCACTAGCACGTTGAGGGACAACACAATAAGTGTCAGGGGCCCAAGATTGTTCAACTGCCTCCCAGCATACATCAGGGGGATTACCAACAAACCCCTGGCTGTCTTCAAGCAGGCACTGGACAGGCACCTCAAGTCGGTACCTGATCAGCCGGGCTGTGGTTCGTACGTTGGACTGCGTGCGGCCAGCAGTAACAGCTTGGTTGATCAGGCTCTGGTCCAACAGGAGGCCTGGTCACAGACCGGGCCGCGGGGGCGTTGATCCCTGGAATTCTCTCCAGGTAGACTCCAGGTAAAATAATCAAGAGCTAACATGCAATAGCAATACTATCTTTATTTCTACAAGTACATGAACAAGGTATACAGGCCTAGCTGACATCAATGAGTATCATACTACTGTATAGAAAGCAGCTTGTTATGCAGAGCATTTCGGGCAAATTAGGTCAGTTTTCGTCCCAGGATGTGACCCACACCAGTCCACTAAGACCCAGGTACCCATTTTACATTGATGGGTGAACATGGTAAACAGGTGTCTTATGGAAATACGTCCTTAATGTTTTTTTCAGCCGTACTGGAGCAGATTCGAACCCCGAACCTCGGTGTGTGAGCTGAGTGCGCTAGCGATCGAGCTACGGGACACCTAATTATCCAGGGTTATACACACATGTTACTAAGTATAGTAGTTTGTGCAAGTGTACGTACATGAACTTGTACCCAACCAAACTCACTCACACATATGTTGCCATGTATGACAATTGTTATCATGTATACCTATAGCGTTATAAACTTCTTTACTTACAGTGAGGAGTCAAGGTCACACACCACACACTATCACTCACCAGACACTGGTGCTACGACTGACTTAACGTATATATAAATCACAATAACGATAGCATTATTAAGTGTATATAATGTCTAAGAAACACCGATGAGATGAGCAGCTTTCTTTTCCATTAATATTAACAGGTGTAGGTAGGTGATCAGCTGTTGTGTTTACTCCTGCGGGACGACTAAATGTCAGCGCCATCTATCGCCGCCACTATAACTTAGCCTTTTAAAGCTGAGCGCCAGAAATCTTAGGGAAAACTTCTGTCTTCACCAGTTCTAACGCGTCTAGAAGCATCACCCGGCTTTGCACACAATTCTTATATATTTTAAATTGTGGCAGGGAGGCGGAGAGAAAAAGCAGATCACTGCATTTGACTTGCTGAGGGAAGAGCAGGGAACTACAAGCTATCAGCATGAGTTCTGTAGAATAGTTTAAGTCCTACCTGAGCAACAGGAAACAAATTGTCAACATCAACAACACAGAATCAGAACCCATGCTGATAACATGTGGGATTCCTCAAGGTAGTATCCTGGGTCCTTTGCTATTCTTGTGTTATATTATCCTAGGTTTTCTACACATATGCTGCTATGTATAATAATCTATGTAACTGTATTTGTGTATACCTGAATAAACTTACTCACTTATCAGTGTCAAATGCAAGCTTCTACTGTACGCAGATGATAGTGCTCTGTTAGTATCAGGTAAAGACCCACAAGACATTGCTAATGTACTATCGGGGAACCCATTATTACAGTAAATTCAGTGAAATATCTCGGAATCTCCTTTGACCCAAGCATGTCAGGAGAACTAATAGGGAACAAAGTAGTAAAGAAAGCGACTGCCAGACTAAAGTTCCTCAACAGACATGCGCAGTGTCTACCAACTGAGGCTCACAGGATACCTATGTCTAGCTCTCATACAGTGTATTATAGACTACTCTTGCTCTTCATGGTACTCTGCCTTAACAAAAAAACAAAAAGATAAGCTACAAATCACCCAGAACAAAATGGTGAGATTCATTCTGGACCTGGGTCCAATAGAGCATGTAGGTCAGAATGAATTACAACAACTGGACATACTGAATGTTGAAGACAGAGTAAATCAACTAAACCTAAATTACGTTTATAAAATTGCTCACAACCAGTGTCCCCAATATCTTACTGCCAATTTTGTTAAGGCTGGGAACCAATGCAATTATGGAACTAGGGGAAGGAAGAAAAACTGTGTAGTACCTAGAGTCAGTGGTCAGGCTTCGAAGACATTTTTCTATACAGCAATGAAAGAGTGGAACAGACTGCCTGCATATGTCAAAGCCTGTCATAGCATAAGCCAGTTCAAGAAGAGAGCCAAAATGTACCTCATGAATAAAGCTACAGAAAGGGAGGAGTGTGATTTCTTGTATGAAAATAACTAATTTTACTTCTCCCCTGGTATATCTTTTTTTATTGTAAGTGCTTTTACATAGTTAAGATAATTACCTGTTTTTAAATTTTAAATATAAATAATAATTATCATAAGGACCCCAATGGAAATAAGTCACACTGATTTTTTTGGGTTATCCTGGGTAATTTACACATATGCTGCTATGTATGATAATCAATGTAACTATTTGTGTACTATACCTGAATAAATTTACTAGGGGAGTTGCGGGTGGTGGCGGTGGGGTGATCGGAAGGTGTTACCTGGAGAAGGAACTAGCTTGGGCTCTATTATTTTTCACTCCACCTCAACGGTTCGAGGAGTAAAAATGGGCTAGCTAGCTGTGAAGGCAGGAACACTTATTCCATCTTAATATAGCCACAATCAGCACACTGTTGCTAGCTGGCTACCCACCCTCCTCGTACATTCCTCAGCCATGTTAGGCCTAAGTTAGCACTGATGCTCGCACAATTTTCTTGATTTGGTTGTAATTTTCCAAAGCTGTTGCTAGCTAGATGCGATCGTTCACCTCTACGCACGATCATGGTGTCCTTAGACCTTGTTGCTGCTTGTACGAACCCCACCTTCTCTATGAAGTCCGATAGATAGATGAAATACACAGCTTGAGGACGTGACGTTCTAGCCACGAGGAAGATGCCAGGGTGACTCGTTCTTGATATAGAGTATTGGTTCTTGATATATGGAAGACTGGCTATTGATATATGGAAGACTGGCTCTTTATATATGAAGCACTGGCTCTTGATATATAGAGCACAGACTCTTGATATATAGAGCACTGGCTCTTGATACAAAGAACACTGGTACCTGTACTGCTCATTTTATTTGTACCCAGAGTTACTGATTGTACTTTAGGTCGCTTCTGTGTGTTCATCCTTTTTTATACGTTGTGAAAACCCACCAGTGTACTCTTAACTTTCACGAGGTTGTGTGGTAAGCCAGCGGAAGCCTCAGTCACGGGGTTGTGTGGTAAGCCAGCGAAAGCCTCAGTCACGGGGTTTTGTGGTAAGCCAGCAGAAGCCTCAGTCACGGGGTTGTGTGGTAAGCCAGTGGAAGCCTCAGTCACGGGGTTTTGTGGTAAGCCAGCAGAAGCCTCAGTCACGGGGTTGTGTGGTAAGCCAGCGGAAGCCTCAGTCACGGGGTTGTGTGGTAAGCCAGCGGAAGCCTCAGTCACGGGGTTGTGTGGTAAGCCAGCGGAAGCCTTAGTCACGGGGTTGTGTGGTAAGCCAGCGGAAGCCTCAGTCACGGGGTTGTGTGGTAAGCCAGCGGAAGCCTTAGTCACGGGGTTGTGTGGTAAGCCAGCGGAAGCCTCAGTCACGGGGTTGTGTGGTAAGCCAGCGGAAGCTTCAGTTACGGGGTTGTGTGGTAAGCCAGCGGAAGCCTTAGTCACGGGGTTGTGTGGTAAGCCAGCAGAAGCCTCAGTCACAGGGTTTTGTTGTAAGCCAGCAGAAGCCTCAGTCACGGGGTTGTGTGGTAAGCCAGCGGAAGCCTCAGTCACGGGGTTTTGTGGTAAGCCAGCGGAAGCCTCAGTCACGGGGTTGTGTGGTAAGCCAGCGGAAGCCTTAGTCACGGGGTTGTGTGGTAAGCCAGCGGAAGCCTCAGTCACGGGGTTGTGTGGTAAGCCAGCGGAAGCCTTAGTCACGGGGTTGTGTGGTAAGCCAGCGGAAGCCTCAGTCACGGGGTTGTGTGGTAAGCCAGCGGAAGCCTCAGTCACGGGGTTGTGTGGTAAGCCAGCGGAAGCCTTAGTCACGGGGTTGTGTGGTAAGCCAGCAGAAGCCTCAGTCACAGGGTTTTGTGGTAAGCCAGCAGAAGCCTCAGTCACGGGGTTGTGTGGTAAGCCAGCGGAAGCCTCAGTCACGGGGTTGTGTGGTAAGCCAGCAGAAGCCTCAGTCACAGGGTTTTGTGGTAAGCCAGCGGAAGCCTCGGTCAAATGACCCAAAGCTTCAAGGAACACTACAGGTTACATAGACTCCCCTCAGGAGATACCTGCCGATTTCTGCTGTGAAAGACATTACCTTCAGAATCAATCACATCATCATTGGTGTAAAAGGGAAGGAAGATGTAGGGGAGGGGGAACTTACATTTAGTGAGTAATAGATCTGTGCGTGTTACTTGTGTAATCAGAAAAGTTAGCTAATTGCTTTCTTGCGCAAGCAATGTAGGTTGTGTAATTACCTCGGTGAGTTTGCAGTCTTTGAGCTCCTCTGGCTGGTTTCCCTCTTCTGGCTGCGTGAGCCCTGTCATACCTGTTCTTAGAGCTATGTACGAAATCTGACTACCACTTCGCTGTCTAGATCGTTCCACTTCCTGTACGTGATACCCGCCTCTCAAACAAACTTCTTGTCCATCATGTCAGCTCCTCTGAGAATTTTGAAATTTCACCTCTGGGCCTTCTGTTCTTTAGTGTCGTCCGGCTTAGTTTCCTCTAGCCTCTCTTCATAGGCTATACCCCTCAGCTGTGGAACTAGTTTCATTACAAACCTTCGCACTTTTTCCAGCGAATTACAATCTTAATTAACCAGATGTGGGTTCCATACTGGAGCAGCATAATCCAAGATGAGCTGTGTATAAGGTCGTGAATGCCTGGTGATATTTTTGAAAGCTACCCTTAAATTTGTCAGTATCGTGTTTGTTTCAGCAGTTATTCGTTGGTATGTGCTTCAAGAAAGTTTATATCCTTTGTCCTCTGAACCTTTACACTGTTACCGGACGTCTTTGCCCATCTCCCATTTTCATAACTTTGCATTTGCTAGGGTTAAATTCCAGAAGCCTCTTGTCAGACCAATCTAGCAGATTTTTCAGATCTATACATCATTTGCGAACAAAAGACACCTCTGACTCGATTTCCCCTGTCATGTCGTTTACATACACAGAAACAGTACTGGTCCAAGTACTGACCCTGTGAAACTCCACTCGTCACACTCGCCCATTCTGACACCACCTCCCTGACAGTAACTCGTTGCTTCCCTCCCGTCAGTTATTCCTTGATCCAGTGTAGTGCTTTCCCTGTAATTCCTGCCTGCTTATCTTGCTTTTGTTCCAGTTTTTTTGTGGGGCATTGTATCGAATGCCTTCTTGCAATCCTAGAATATTCAGTCCACCCATCCTTCTTTCTCTCCTACCTAACTTTCGTTACCTTGTTATAGAAGTCTAGCAGATTTGCGAGAGAGGATCTACTCTCTCGAAAACCTTTCTTGTTGTTCTCCTTTCCAGATGTTCTACTACTCTTCTCATGATAATCTCTATAACATTACCATACTATGCACGTTAGTGACTTTCCTATAGTTCAATGCCACTTATCTTTTCCCTTTTTTGAATATTGAGAGTACATTTGCTGTTTTCCAGACCCCGTTTGAATCTATTTGCTGAAGACTCTGCTACTGGTTCCCACAGTTCCTCTGCTCCGTCTCACAGAACCCATGGAGAGATTTTGTCTGGTCTCACATTCGAGGTATCTAATTCACTCAGTATTTTCTTCACCTCTTCTACCGTTGTCTGGATTGTGTCCAATATTCGTTGGTGCACTGTCTCTGGCAACGTTCCTGATTTTGCTAAGATTTGGGTTTTGATACTACGTCATTCTCAAATTGCCGTTCAGCTTCTTTTCTTACCCATATATATTCGTTCCTTGCTCTTCTGCTTTCTTCCCTATTCTCCGGCATTCTTTGTTTCTCATATGTCTTCCATGCTCTTGCATTTTTAGCTTTTGCTTCCCAGCTCTCCTGGGTGAATCCTGGGCTTATTCTGTTATCTTTGTTTCTTGTTGGTACGAATTTTCCTTCTGCTTCCCAGCACTTTCCAGCAACATACTCCATTTCAATTGTTGTCTTCCCTTCTAGCTCCCTTTTCCATGGCACTCTACTTGGTAATTGCCTCATACCACCGGTCTCTCCTCTTTTGAAAACAGGTTTGTCACCTTCATAATCCGTATTCCTCAACACGTTCATTTCCACAAAGTGATCGAACCTCATCACTGTATGGTCACTGGCACCAAGAGGCCTCTCATATTCAATGTTTCCTAAATCAGAGTCACTTAGAGTGAACATAAGGTCCAGCCTTGCTGGTTCATCACCTTTCCCTAATTGTGTTCCTGTCATATTGACACGAAGTTTTTCCATTGCCACCTCCAACAACTTAGCTCTCCATGTGGCTTCAGACTTTCTCAGTTAATTTCCTTATGATTAAATTACCCATGTGAGCTCTTGTAGCCACCTTCCAGCGCTACTACTTCACCTTCTCTGTTTCCTCTGTCCTTTCTCATTTGATAGTCTTCTGGAAAAAACACATCTGCAATCTCCTTTGTTAGCTTATTGTCTGTTATTCCTACAATGTTTGGGGGATGACTCCGCTATTCACTATTTCTATTCACTCTTATTTGCTATCCCATCTTCATAAGTTCACCACACTTTCATTTTCTTTTCTTTTACTGTGTTCATGTTTTCAGTTTCCTATTCTCCTGATTTCTGTCCATATGTCAGGGAAGGAGTGGTTATAGGGGAGAGTGGAGGTTGAGAGTGAGGATAAGGGCTGATTGTAGGGATTATTTTACACTAAAAGGGGGTGGAACTGTAAGTGTGGGTGAGGGTGGATTGTTGGGGATTGTGGGGGGGGGGGAGGGGTAGAAAAAATCCTGCACTGATTGGTGTTAGGAGTGGAAGTGTAGGTAGGGAGGATGATAGGGTATGGCTTGTTCTGAGTTATGTTTGAGAGATGAGGAGTTGGGGTTTGAGGGACTGTGTCAGACTTAGTGTTTTCCTCCGAGGCAGAACTTCCACACGGTGGGAATGAGCGCCATGTTTCACTGGAGGAGCTTCTACACCTGTCAGTATTTTCACTGGTTTTTCATCCTGTGTGCGACTATTTCTTATGTTCTCCTTCAGCTGTTCTCTCTCCTGAAGCGTTTTGTTTCGGTTGAAGTACACACGATGATACGATATCTGTCGATCCCACCCAACAGTGTTTTCCATTGCAAGATCTAATCTTGTGCTGTTTCTGATGCAAAGGTCAGTTTGATCAGGCGTATTTTGTATCTTGCATACTTCTCTATCCTTTAAAATTTCGCGCCTCAGCCTTAACACCTGTATGTTCAATGATGTTATGACCCTCCCTTTTATCCGAAGCCAATATCTCATTAGTTTACGTCCCTTCAGCCACCTGGAGACCATCATTAATATAATCAGCAACCACCTCCTCTCCTCCTCCCACTTTCTTTCCCTCAAGAGTTCCTTTTTTGTTGTTGTTGCTTTGCTGCTCCCGCTATTATGTCTTTTACATTCAAGTTTCCTGAGATCATTTCCGAAAAAGTCTTGCTTGCCTACTCTGTCCTTCCTTCTGGTTCTAAACCTGTTGATCTTGGTACTATCTCTACCTCACACCTCCTTCCCTTCATCTCCTCTAGTTCTGCCTTCATCTGTCTGAGATCGTCTTACAGGTGATGCACCT
Organism: Cherax destructor; assembly: GCA_009830355.1. Lineage (NCBI taxonomy): Eukaryota > Metazoa > Arthropoda > Malacostraca > Decapoda > Parastacidae > Cherax > Cherax destructor. The sequence continues at coordinate 6,219 of WNWK01033136.1, read as the reverse complement.
TAAACTTAGCAGCAATAACCCTTTCCTCCTGTGCCTCACATGTTTCCAATACTCCTGTCATCTTGCAACCCATCAATATACGAAGCTCAAGAAACTATTTACCCCACTTTACATTCATCATGTTTGAAAACAAGCATCAACACCTTTCTTCTCTGTCCACAGACTTCTTGACTATACCTCAGCATGGACTCTGTTTATTTGCTATATGGTTTCCCATTTGTCTGCTCTTGTGTTTTCCTACTGTCCACAGTGGGCGAAAATACTCTTATTCCCTGTGTGTGTCTGTACTCACCTATTTGTGGTTGCAGGGTTGTGTGTGTGTGTGTGTGTGTGTGTGTGTGTGTGTGTTTGTGTTGCTTGCATGCTCGTGTCTGTACGTGGTAGTATGGATACATGCATGTGCGTGTTTACGAGCATGCATCTACACACTAACTTATCTTTCCCAGCTGTCTTCTTCACACTGAACGCGCCTCACACAAACTACCATTCAAACACACAACACAAGTTGATGCCCTACATTATTAACATCCATCATTATTAAAGGAAAATTTAAAAAGAAGGGGATATTTCCTCCTACCATTAATTCCATTTGTCTCAATCTACATATAAAGTAATGTTTTCCATTATGCAGCAGGGTGTCGCAAGCAATTACCTCTAATCATTCCTGGTCTCGAATAATATTACGAACTTCTTCCGTGATCCCAGTGTACAAGAAGTGGGGTAAGTGGGTTGACGAGTCACTGAATTACAGGTTGACGAGTCACTGAATTACAGGTTGACGAGTCACTGAATTACAGGTCACCGTCACTGACGTGTATACTGTCCAAAGCGTTGGAAAAAATAACCAGGACAATATTGATTGAGCATCTAGAAAAGAGGAAAGTTTTCACAGAAAACTAGAACGGATTTAGGGAAGGTGAGTCTTGCCTCACGACAGAATAATGGTAATCGATTAATAAAGACAAGGGTGGGTTGACTGCATATTCTTGGACAGAAGGAAAACATTTGACACACTACTCCACCACAGATTGATTTATAACTAAGAAGATCAGACATGGATACGAGGTAAAGTACTGCAGTGGATCAAGGAATACCAAACGAACAGAAGACAGAAGGTAATGGTAAGGGCAGATGTTTCAGGAAGTGTAACAAGTGGGCGTCCCCAAGGATCAACACTAAGTCCTTCACTATTTTTAATATACATAAATGACCTGCCAGAGGGAAATGACTCAGATGATTCATTAAAGATGTAAAACGACTGAAAATAATACAAACAGAAGTGGATAGACAAACTGCATGAATGGTCAAACATATGGTAAGTGGAGTTCAACCCAACCAAGTGCAAGGTCATGAAAATTGGGGCTGGAGAGACGAGAAATTATCAATATCGTTCAAAACGAATCTCGGAGAACATCAAAATATCATCAGAGGTGCACATACAATGCATAACATCCGCAGCATATACGAGGGAAGCTGATCTCAGAACTGCCTTTAAAAACCTCAATAAAAAATCTCTTAGGATTCCTACACAACATATGTCAAACCTATCATGGATTATGCAGAACCAGCTTGGAGCCTGATAAAACATGTACGAACACTTGAAAAGGTTCAGAATAAACAACAAGCCTAGTGAGACAGCTGAGGGGATCGAGTTATGAAGAGAGAATAAAGGAACCGAACATGACGACTTTATATGAAAGCAGGATTAGGGGAGACATGATTATGACATATAAGATACTGAGAGGCTTTGATAAAACAGATAGGAATAGACTTTTTGAAATGAGAGACATAAGGGCGAAGGGTCGTAGATGGAAACTAAAGACATGGATGAGCCACAGGAAATGAGCTAGATGAGAAAGTGGTAAAAGATAATTAAATACATAGTTTCAAGAGTATGTATGATAGGCCCCACGGGACCGAGAGCCAATAATGTCGGTGACTGAAGTTTAAAATGTGGAGCTGGGACTCAACGCCATCAAACAAAACTCTGTGAGTACATACACATTAGATACACACACACACACATGGAGCAGGGAGAGAGAGGACCTAGTAGCAATCAGTGAAGAGGCGGGGCCAGGAGCTGTGAATCGACCCCTGCAACCACAACTAGGTGAACACACACACACACACTGAGGCGCTTTTAACCTAAATATTCAATTGAAGATAATTTATTACAAAAATATGCCAAACCGGTAGTGATCCTTCTGATATTACACCACTACTATATTACACTATCACTATTACACCACTACTATATTATACCATCACTATATAAACCACTGCTGCATTATACCATCATTACACCACTACTATATTATACCATCACTATATTACACCACTATATTATACCATCACTATATTATACCATCACAGCTATATTACACCACCATTGTGTTACACCACCTCTTATACACACAGCAACACTGCCAACACTGGTGACTACTGCTATTTCTCACCATAGTGACACACACACACACACACACACACACACACACACACAAGTAGTGGAGGCACGATCCCTACATAGCTTTAAGGAGAGGTATGATAAAGCTCATGGAATGGAGGGGGTAGAGTGACCGAGTAGCGGCCAGTGAAGAGGCGGGGCCAGGAGCTGTGACTCGACCCCTGCAACCACAACTAGATGAGTACACGCACACGCACACACACTACAGAGAAGGACCTTGAAGTTAGCATTATGTATACAGAGCATGTCCCCTTAGTCGCACATCAACCAAATAACTGTTGTAGCATATGAGCGTCTTGCAAACCTAAGACATCTCAGTAAGGAGTCATTCACGACACTGTATACCCTGTACGTTAGGCCCATATTGAAGTACGCAGCACTAGTATGCAACCTAAACTAGGTCAAGCTTGTCAAGAAATTATAGAAAGTACAGAAGTTTACAACAAGACTAGTCCCGCACCTAAGGGGAATGACCTATGAAGAGAGATCAAGAGAATTCAACCTGATAACACTCGAGGACAGAAGGACTGGGATTGTTATAACATACAAACTACTGAGAGGAATTGATGTGGTGAATAGAGACAGATTGTGCACATCAACGAGGACCAAATTCTTGAAACAGTTGGAGTGTTCACGTGCCCTGTGACCAAAGTTGTTACACCCATTCCCAGACTCCTGAACAGTTTGGGATAACTTCCAAAAACCCTCACTAATGTAGCTTCAAACGTTCAAAAAAAAAAGGTGCCAAAAATTCTACGACGGCGTTGAGTAAAATTTAAACGTGTAGAAGCAGATTTGACCATTTTATTTAAAACTAAGTATTTTTTTATTTCCATCTAATCACGATAAATAACATTGTTTACTTCTTGTGAACGGCCAAGAACGTGCCATAACTGGAGAAGAATTCATTTGATCAACTTAAAATTTTCACCACTGGTGAGGTTTATTGAACTCAAGACTCACACTGCCACTGCGCAACAAAAGTTCCAATTTGCCAATTTTACTAATAAATTGTGAGAGTTATTTTCTACACTATAACTAAAGAATAATTTTTCCGATTGGCTTCAAAATATTAATGACGATACACTCTACAAGGATGATGATAACCTATAACTTTAGTACTAATTGGGGCAAATTTAAAATTTTACCGAAATAGTTAAACAGCCTGGAACCGTTGGAATGAAATCAGTTAGTGAAGAATGACTTTTCTGATCAGGCTTCAAACTTTTCCCATTGATTGTTTTATTAAAATAATTTGTTCCTCTGGGATGTGAAAATTTTGATTTGCCAATATTAATAAATATTGGCAAATATTAATAGAATGCTTCTTCTGATCAGCGTCAAACCCTAAATGCTGGTATATATCCTGACAGTTTTTTTTTGTAATAATTTTGGCTGTATGTGTTTGCCTATTTGTCAGTTTTTAGGTATTTTTTTTACAAATTGGATTTTGTTAAAATTATAAAAATCAAATATGTTTTGTTGCAGTATTGCAGAGAACTTTAATAATAAAATACGAAAATTAACTGGAAAAAAATAAAAATCCGAGGTTTTATGGTGTTTAACAAGCCGAGATTTTCCTATTTTTTTTCGGAATGTCATCATTTTCGTTTGTTGGGTAAAAGGTCTGACACAAGTGCAACTAATGCAACATTTTATTGTGGCAACGTCTCGCATTAGTTGCACTTGTGTCCCTTTACCCAACATTGTCGGTAATACTAACAACATTGCTACATTATTATCATGAGGGCGAGTTAAACCCGTAGGGATTATACAGCGCTTGTGGGGGGAAGGATGGAAGGCATTTAGGCTCAATTCAGGGAACTGGAGCACAGATACAATTCCCTAGATCAAGAGCCCCTCACCAGCATCAAGGCACCTTGAGGGGCCAACATTACTACAACATTTTCGTTTTCCTCACAAATTTTCGTGTATTACTCACGAACGCTTTATTCGATATGCTTCAAATTTTCAACGCTTGTGTACTGTGTCTTGGGCAAAATTCATAAGAACATAAGAACATAAGAAAGGAGGAACACTTCAGCAGGCCTGTTGGCCCATACTAGGCAAGTCCTTCACAATCCGTCCCACTAACATAATATTTGCTCAACCCAATTTTCAATGCTACCCAAGAAATAAGCTTTGACAATTCTACCCACTCATGCGCGAGTCCCACTCAAATCCAACCCCTCTCACTCATGAATGTATCCAACCTAAATTTGAAACTACCCAAGGTCCTAGCTTCAATAACCCTACTAGGCAGACTGTTCCACTCATCAACTACCCTATTTCCAAACCAATACTTTCCTATATCCTTTCTAAATCTAAACTTATAAACATAAGAACATAAGAACATAAGAAAGGAGGAACACTGCAGCAGGCCTGTTGGCCCATACTAGGCAGGTCCTTCACAATCCGTCCCACTAACAGAATATTTGCTCAACCCAATTTTCAATGCTACCCAAGAAATAATCTTTGACAATTCTACCCACTCATGCGCGAGTCCCACTCAAATCCAACCCCTCTCACTCATGAATTTATCCAACCTAAATTTGAAACTACCCAAGGTCCTAGCTTCAATAACCCTACTAGGCAGACTGTTCCACTCATCAACTACCCTATTTCCAAACCAATACTTTCCTATATCCTTTCTAAATCTAAACTTATCTAACTTGAATCCATTATTGCGGGTTCTCTCTTGGAGAGATATCCTCAAGACCTTATTTATATCCCCTTTGTTAATACCCATTTTCCACTTGTATACCTCGATCATGTCTCCCTCATTCTACGTCTTACAAGTGAATGTAATTTTAGGGTCTTCAATCTTTCTTCGTAAGGAAGATTTCTAATGATATGTATTAATTTAGTCATTCTACGCTGAATGTTTTCTAACGAATTTATGTCCATTCTGTAATATGGAGACCAGAACTGAGCTGCATAATCTAGGTGAGGCCTTACTAATGATGTATAAAGCTGTAATATAACCTCTGGACTTCTGTTGCTAACACTTCTTGATATAAATCCCAGTAATCTATTTGCCTTATTACGTACGCTTAGGCATTGCTGTCTTGGTTTAAGGTTGCTGCTTACCATCACCCCCAAGTCCTTCTCGCAATCTGTATGGCTAAGTTCTACGTTATTTAACTTATAAGTGCTTGGGTTATGGACACTCCCGAGCTTCAGAACCTTGCATTTATCTACATTGAACTGCATCTGCCACTTTTCTGACCACGAATTAAGTTTGTCTAAATCTTCCTGAAGTTCTATGACATCTATGTTTGAATCAATTATCCTACCTATCTTCGTGTCGTCGGCGAATTTGCTCATATCACTAGTAATTCCCTCATCAAGGTCATTGATATATATTATAAATAACAATGGGCCTAAGACTGATCCCTGTGGAACACCACTTGTTACAAGTCCCCATTCGGATTTAACCCCATTTATGCACACTCTCTGCTTCCTATTGGTGAGCCATGACTCGATCCATGACAGCACTTTTCCCCCAATGCCATGAGCTGCCACTTTCTTTAACAGTCTCTGGTGCGGTACTCTATCAAAAGCCTTACTAAAGTCTAAATAAACAATATCGAATTCTTTATCGTGATCAACAGCCTCAAAAGCTTTACTGAAGAAGGTTAATAAATTAGATAGGCAGGATCGGCCCTCGTGAATCCATGCTGGGTATCATTAATCAAATTATGGTTATCTAGATGGCTTCTAATAATATCAGCTATAATTGACTCTAGTAATTT
>WNWK01033135.1:0-21386 GCA_009830355.1 Cherax destructor | reverse complement strand
TTAACTCTTCATTGTGCTCCTCCACCAACTCTTCCACATCCTGGGTACAAACATCCAACCCCATGGACTTGCCCAGTTCCACAATTTCTTCCACAACAGGCTCAGGCTCAGGTTCTGAGGCTCAGCCCCAAAACCTTCAAAATCTAGGACACAGTCTGGCCACAATTTTCTCCAGGCAGAGTTCAAAGTCCTGGTAGTCACTCCTCCCAAGCCTTACCTATAAGCTTTACACAATGCAGGATATGGAAATGCTCTTTCCAAAAGTCTTTTAGTGTCATATCCATGTCTGTGGTCACATCAAGCACTTTTGAAACATTGCTTTGGTGTAGAGTTTTTAAAGTTGCAAATGACCTGCTGGTCCATGGGCTGGAGAAGAGGAGGGTATTAGGGGCAAGAACTTCACTTTGATGAACTCACAGCCCTGCAAATTTGTCTGCCAAGTCTGGAGGATGACCAGGAGCATTGTCCATTATCAGGAGACACTTAAGTGGTAAATTATTTTCCTCGAGATATTTCTTCACACTGGGGCCAAACACGTTTTTGAACCATTCAAGGAAAATTTCCTAGTGACCCATGCCTTACTGTTAGACTTCCACATCACACACAAATTAGACTTTTGATACCACATCTGCCAAACACTGGGATTTTCAGAATGATACACCAGTAAAGGCTTCACTTTGCAATCACCACTGGCATTAGCACACATCATGAGAGTGAGCCTGTCTTTCATAGGCTTATGTCCTGGCTGTGCCTTTTCCTCCTTTGTAATGTAGGTCCTGTTTGGCATTTTCTTCCAAAACAGGCCTGTTTCGTACAATTGAACACTTGTTGGGGTTGGAATTGTTCAGCCTCTATATACCCCTGGAATTCTTGCACATATTTTTCAGCAGCATTTTTGTCAAACTGGAGCCTCACCATACCTCACAACACTATGTATGCCACTTGCTTAAATCTGTCAAACCAGCCTTTGCTGGCTTTAAATTCGTTCACTTCAGCACTCGTTGCAGGCATTTTCTTGACGAGATCATCATGCAACTGCCTTGCTTTTCACATATTATTGCCAGCGTAATACTATCTCCTGCTAACTGTTTCTCGTTGATCCACACCAACAACAAAGTTTCCACTTGTTCTAGCACTTGAGATCTCTGTTTTGTGACCATACTTGCACCTTTCGCAACAACAGCATCCTTGATTTCCTTTCTTGGCCAAAATGGAAGAGATGGTTGAATGGGATTTGCCATAGAGCCTGGCTAGCTCAGTGACACGCACTCCACTTTCATATTTTGCTATCATCTCCTTCAATTCTACCGTATTTCTGACATTCTTTACCACAGGCTTGGCACTAGGAGCTTTCTTGGGGCCCATGGTGGCTTATTTACCAGTTGCAAGCACTAAAAACACTGGAATAATGACAATATATATGGTATGAATGCGTGGTGGTGCGTGGGTAGTGTTCGCTCGCTTGTAAACAATAACACACTGAGTGCCTGGGCGCCCAGCTGGGCTACGGCCACATGCGTACGCGTTCGGGACGGATAGCCGACTCGTCGAACTCCGAGTGGCCACCTAAGACCGAGTCAAAAATATTGTAAAAATTCCCGTCGAACACCGATTTGGCCGAGCACCGACGCCGTCGAACACCGGGGGTTCACTGTATTACATTTGCCATTTTCCACTTATCTGGCACCATGCCAGTTTGCAGTGATATGTTGAAAAGATTAGCCAACGGTTTGCTAAGCTCCTCTTTACATTCCATTAGAACTCTTGCATACAGTTCATCAGGGCCTGGGGATTTGTTAGGTTTTAATTTATCTATTTGTCTAAGGACCATGTCACTTGTGACCCTAATTGTGCATAGTTTACTATCGTCCTGTTCTACATAATTTATTATTTCTGAATATCACTAGTATCTTCCTGTGTAAAACTGAAAGGAAGTAAGTGTTAAACATTCTACATTTCCTTATCACTGACGGTGAGCTGACCTGAGTAACTTTTGAGTGGGCCTATCTTGTCCCTAATCTTACTTCTGTATACCTGAAAAATCCTTTTGGGTTAGTCTTCGATTCTCTTGCAACTTTAACCTCATAGTCTCTTTTTGCTTTTCTTATTCCCTTTTTATTTCTCTCTTTAACTGAATATATTGATTTAATTGTCCCTCTCTCTTTTGATTTGCCTATATATGCCTCTCTTTTGACCAATGAGATGTTTTAATCTATTGTTCATCCATTTAGGATCATTTTTGTTTGATCTGATTTCCTATTAGGAACATAAGTTGTCTGAGCAGCTAGAACTATTCTCTGGAAAACGTCATATTGGCAATCACCACCTACCTGACCCACTGTCAGGTCATTCCAGTTCAACCTACCCAGGTAATTTTTCAGTCCTATGAAATCAGCCATAGAAGTCAGGGACAGAGACTTGATTGCCATTATTAGGTAATTCCATGATATATTAAAACTGAGTGATTTGTGATCACTTTCCCAAGCTCATCATTAACCTCAAGATTATTAATTAGTGATTCCCTGCTGGCAAGAACCAAGTCTAGCAGGTTATTTCCTCTAGTTGGTTCTGTCACCAACTGTTTCAAAAAACAATCCTGAATCGTATCAAGAAAGTCACTTGTCTCTAAATTTCCTGTCAAATTGCTCCAGTCAATTTGTCTAAAGTTGAAATTCCCATTAGCACAACATTTTCATATGTAGATGCCTTACTGAATTTCATCCCATAGAAGTTTACTGCACTCCCTATCAAGATTTGGGGGCCTGTAAATCACACCCAAGATAAGTTTTACACCGCCCTCAAGAAGCTGTAACCAAACAGATTCAGTGGCTGACGCTTCTAATTTTATATCTTGTCTAACACAACAATTTAAATTGTCTCTGACATACATCGCTACTCCACCACCCTTCCTGTTGACCCTATCAGTGTGGAATAATTTATAGCCTTGTATGTGACATTCAGAAGGCAACTCTATCTTTAAGATTGAGCCAGGTCTCTGTTATAGAAATAATATCTATGTTTCCTGCACTTGCAATTAATCTTAGCTCATCTATCTTATTTCTTACACTCCTGCTATTAGTATAGTAAACCTTAAGGGAGCTAGTCTCTTGTTTCCCTCTGCTGTCTCCCTTTGTTTGCTGACCTGATCCATTGTCCTTATTTGTAACTTTATGATGAATTTCTTTTATACACTTACTGTTTTCAGCCCTAGTGTTGCTAACTGACTGTTTCACACACACCCATACCTCTATCTTCTATCAGTTTAAAATCCTAGGCATGTCAGCAATGGCCCTCTCGATCGAGTTGGCAAGTGCCTCACCCCTGTCCCAGAGAGATGTACCCCATCCCTTGCATACATATCATGTTTGCCATAAAAGTTGTCCCAGTTGTCCATGAATGGGATTGCAAGTTCCTTGCAGTATCTGTCTAGCCAGCAATTTGCACCAATTGCCCTAGACAACCATTCATTTCCCACTCCCCTTCTAGGCAAGATGCTACATATGATTGGGACCCCTCCCTTAGACTTAATTAGATCTATAGCTGACCTGTACTTATCTAGCAGCTCTTCTCTCCTACCCTTCCCAATATCATTTCCACCAGCACTGAGACAGATAATGGGCTTGTTCCCATTACCTGACATGATATTATCTAACCTGTTGACTATGTCTCCAACACCAGCTCCAGGGAAGCACACCCTTTCTCTCACCTCCCTATTCCTATTACAGAAAGCACGGTCCATATATCTTACCTGTGAGTCACCTACCACAAGAATTCGCTTACCTCTATTTGCAGGGGAAGTAGTACCTTTACCTTCACTGGCCACTGGAGTACACTCATCCTGAAGAACAGAGAAGCGATTTCCTACCTTCAAATCTTCTCTCTTAACTTTCCTTATTTTGATGTTCCTGCCATTACTGGGAACCATACGCCACTTGTAGCAGGTGCTGGACTGCACCTCACTCCTGGTAGCCTTTTCTTCCTCCCCCCCTTCACCCTCCTCGCAGGGAGTGGCAGACTGCACCTCACTACTGGTATCCCTATTCTCCTCCACCACTCCAGCCACATCACTCTCAAACCCATTGAGGTGAACCTTCAACCTCCTAATCTTCTCCTGGAGAAGCGGACCTCACTCTCACTTCCAAACTTATTGAGGTGAACCTTCAGCCTCCTAAATTCCTCCTGGAGAAGCAGGACCTCCTTCTTCAACATTCCAACCCCACGTTTTAAAACACTGCAGCAGCTAGCCATGATAACCCTTCACACTAATTCCCAAAGCAGCTCAGGGACTGCGACCACTCGTGACCACTGACCACATAGCAGCATATGTGTAGAAAACCTAGGATAACCCAAAAAAGTCAGAGTGACTTATTACCATTGCTACACTGTTAATGCTACACTTTATCACTGGCTGGTGCTATAGCCTTTATCGACATGTGAAGCTTCTTTGGACCCATGGTGACTTATTTCACAGTGACAATCACTAAACCAGCAATAAACACAATAAATTTATTGTGAAATGTTTGATAGAGCGCGCTGTGTATTGTTCACTCAAGCGTAAACAACACTAGACTGGCGTCCTGCGCGGCAAGGCGCGCAAGCACAGGCAGGCGGACAGGTCTGGTACGGACCACTACACGAGAAAAATATTGACCGTAAAAAGCAACCTTTACACGAAAAAATCGTTATTTGGACAGACCGTTACTCGGGGGTCTACTGTACTTCCCATCTCCAGAATTCAAGTCCGGCCTGCCGGTTTCCCTGAATCCCTTCATAAATGTTACCTTGCTTACACTCCAACAGCACATCAAGTCGTAAAAACCATGTCTCCATTTGCTCCTATCTAACATGCTTATGCATGCTTGCTGGAAGTCCAAACCCCTCGCACACAAAACAACCTTTATCCCTTCCCTCCAACCTTTCCTTTGCCGACCCCTAACAATCCTTCCCTCCACTACAGATTTATACACTCTCGAAGTCATTCTACTTCGTTCCATCCTCTCTACATCCCCAAAGCATCTCAATAACCCTTCCTAAGCCCTCTGGATAATAGTTTTGGTAATCCCACCCTCCTCCTAATCTCCAAACTTTGGATTCTCTCGCATATATTCACAGCACACATTGCCCTCAGACATGACATCTCCACTGCCGCAGCCTTCTACTTGTTGCAACATTCACCACCCATGCTTCACACCCTTATAAGAACATTGGTATAACTATTCTCTCTACATTCCCCTTTGCTTCCATGGACAAAGTTCTTTGTCTCTACAGACTCCTCAGTGCACCACTCACCTTTTTTCCTTGTCAATTCTATGATTCACTCATCTTTCATAGACCCATCTGCTGACATGTCCACTCCCAAATATCTGAATACATTCACCTCTTAGATACTCTCTCCCTCCAATCTGATACCAAATCATCCGTTACCTAATTTTGTTATCCTCCTCATCTTACTCTTTCCTATATGCACTTTTAATTTCCTTCTTTACATACCCTACCAAACTCATCAACCAATCTCTGCACTTCTCTTAGAATCTCACAAAAGCACAGTGTCATCAGCAAAGAGCAACTGTGACAACTCCCACTTTGAGTTAGATTCTTTATCTTTAACCCTACACCTCTTGCCAACACTCGAGCATTCACTTCTATTACAACTCCATCTATAAATATATATTAAACAACCATGGTGACATCACACATCCCTGTCTAAGGCCTACTTTTACTGGAAAATAATCTCCCTCTCACCTACATACTCTAACCTGAGCCTCACTATCCTCGTAAAGACTCTTCACTGCTTTCAATAACCTACCTCCTATTTCATAATAATAATAATAATAATAATAATTAAAATATGTAAATTAGAATTTCATAATGCTTGAGCACCTTTCTTTCAAGAAATTCACAAACACTCATGTCAAACCATAAATACAACTAAGATAAAAAAGAATACTAAAGTTTATATTCATGAGTGACCGTATGATCGCAATCATACAGTCAAAGAACATATGGATCAAAGAAATGTTCTTTCCACCAAGAATTCAAAGCATGAACACATTCCCAACTCTTAACAGACACTGATAACCTGTTATACAGTCTTAGAGCTACATAAGAAATGGCTCTTTCTGCAAATTCCTTCTCTCCAACACCACAAAGCTGTCAGTCAGTCTGAATGCATGAGCAGCATTCACAAAATTTCATTTTCAAGGCCAATATTAAAAGTAGAGTGGAACCCTGAGTTTGCCAACCCGAGTATCGGCTGCTTCGAGTTTCGGTTGCTTTTTTCGCCATTTGTCACGACTTTCGGCCATTGCCCCAAGTTTCGCCAGCGTGCCAGACCTGTCAGCCTGCCTGAGCTTGCGCGCCGCCCTGTGCAGGCGTTGTGAGCCAGTCTAGCTTTGTTTATCCATGAGTGAACATTACCCTGAGCGCTCATCCAAACATTTCACAATAAATTCAATGTGTTTAGTGCTTGTTTATTGATTGGACTGTGAAATAAGCCACCATGGGCCCAAAAGAAGTTCATAGTGGCAGCCTTTGGTAAACAAAGTGACAAACATGATAGAATTGAAGATAGAAATTGTAGCAAACTACCAAAGTGGAGAAAGAGAGGGAGAATGCGGCTTTTCAGTGATTCAGTGATTCTACAATATGTACGATACTAAACCAGCACAAGTCGATAAAGGCTATAGCACCAGCCAGTGATAAAGTGAAGCCTTAACAGTGTAGCAAGTAAGTTAAGTGATTAATCGATAGGAAAAAAACAGCACAAAACTGATTCTCCAATGTTGGAGTTATATAGGGCAACTGGAACCCCCACCGTCTCTGGCGGCCATCACAACTCCTATGTAAGGCTTATCTTTCAGTGGCCCTTATAGTACACCCAACAACAAACAACACTTGTAGGTTAGGGAGAGAGACATATGACATATTTTATTCATTCTAGAGTGTATATCTTGTTTCTATATTATTAATATTGTTCATTATGATATATTAGATGAATTTGTAGATAAATAAGCCGTAAGTTGATATTAGTGTCATATTGAAGGACTATCTTGTCCTGCCTCCAAACAAACTCCTGTCTCTCTCACACGAAAACAAGAGTCTTCAAAAAGGTAAAACTTATTTAAATGTTCATTTATCCATTAAAAATTAGAGCTTTATACAGTAGACCGTCATTTAGCACGAGATTATGTTACACGTTACGGGTATTCCCGATTGAAGAATTGCGGCACATTATTATCTAACACAACAAAAAAAATGATATTACACTGTTCAAGGGAGTGGAAAATTTTTGAACGCACGGTAGCTCAGGGTGGGTTAAACCAATGAGTCAGTGGGGGTCCTACTGAGGGTGACTAGAGCCACATCAAGTGTTTAATAATGCGAGAGAAGTGTTTTCTGGAAGAAAATGCCAACACGAACTTATATCAGTAGCAAAGAAAAGTGCACCAGGCTTCAAGACAGCAAAGGATCACTTCACCTTGCCCCCTTTTCGGTAATGCATCAGGTGATTTCAAGTGTAAGCCCAATCCTCATGCTTAGAGGAAAAGGAATTTGTTTTTCCTTCCTGCAAACTGTGTTTATTCTAGATACACGTGGCCAGGAGCTGACTCCCAACCCTGCAACCACAATTAGGTAAGTACAGTTACATCGATTATCATACATAGCAGACAATGGAAATAAGTCACTCTGACTTTTGGGTTATCCTAGGTTCTTTACACATATGCTGCTATGTATGATAATCTTCGTAACTGTATCTGTTATACCTGAATAAACTTACACAGTTTGCGGGAAGGAAAACAAATAACCATTCCCACAAGTAGCCTTCTTGTTGTTCAGCGGACCCACCTGCCTTCCCAGCCACCCGGGACCCCACCATCCCAGCATTCGTACGTATTTCATACGCGTCAAAAAAAAAATCCTCGGGTACAAACCAGCTGTGTTTGTGAAGAATATTAGACAAGACATAACCCGTGCCTGTAATGAAGGTTACTTTGTACACATAAAGAGCCATAGAAGGCAGAAGAGGCAGAACAGGCTAGGGGCAGGCAGACAAGGCAGGACAGGCTAGAGCAGGCAGAGGAGGCTAGAAACAGGTAGAGGAGGCAGGACAGGCTAGATCAGTTAAAGGAGGCAGGATAGGCATGACAGGCCAGATCAGGCAGAGGAAGCAGGACAGGCTAGGGGCGGGCAGAGGAGGCAGGGGCAGGCTAGAGCAACCAGAGGAGGCAGGGTAGGCTAGAGCAGCCAGAGGAGGAAGGACAGGCTAGAGTAGGTAGAGGAGGCAGGACAGGCTAGAGTAGGTAGAGGGGGGCAGGACAGGCTAGAGTAGGTAGAGGAGGCAGGACAGGCTAGAGTAGGTAGAGGAGGCAGGACAGGCTAGAGCTGGCAGGAAAGGCAGAACAGGAAGGAGCAGAAAGACTAGCCAGGACAGGCTAGAGAGGCAGAGAAGGCAGGAAAGGCTAGAGCAGGTAGAGGATGCAGGGCAGGCTAAAGCAGGTAAGAAGGCAGGACAGGCCATAGCAGGCAGAGGAGGGCAGGACAGGCTAGGAGCAGGTGGAGGAGGCAGGACAGGCTAGAGCAGGCAGAGGAGGCAGGACAGGCTAGAGCAAGTAGAGGAGGCAGGGCAGGCTAAAGCAGGTAGAGAAGGCAGGACAGGCCATAGAAGGCAGAACAGGCTAGAAGGCAGACAAGGCAGGACAGGCAGAACAGGCAGAGGAGGCTAGAGCAGGTAGAAGAAGCAGGACAGGCTAGATCAGTTAAAGGAGGCAGGACAGGCATGACAGGCCAGATCAGGCAGAGGAAGCAGGACAGGCTGGAGGGAGGAGAGGAGGCAGGACAGGCTAGGGCAGGTAAGGGGCAGGACAGGCTAAAATTGTTAGAAGAGGGGAGGACAGGCATGAGAGGCCAGAGCAGGCAAGGAAGCAGGACAGGCTGGGGGAGGGGACAGGCTGGGCAGGCAAGGAGGCAGGACAGGCTGGGGCAGGCAGAGGAGGCAGGACAGGCTGGGGCAGGGAGGGAGGGGACAGGCAGGGAACATAGAGGAGGAAGGGGCAAGACAGGCTGGGAGGGGGGAGGAGGCAGGACAGGCTATAGCAGGCAGAGAAGCCAGGGCAGGCTGCGGGGAGGGGCAGACAGGACAGGCTAAAGGGAGGCAGAGCAGACAGGACAGGCTGGAGCAGGCAAGGAGGCAGGACAGGCTAGAGCGGGGAGAGGAGGCAGGACAGGCTAGAGCAAGTAGAGGAGGCAGAACAGGCTAGAGTAGGCTAGAGCAGGTAGAGGAGGCAGGACAGACTATAACAGGCAGAGGAGGCAGGGCAGGCTAAAGCAGGCAGAGCAGGCACTACAGACTAAAGCAGGTAGAGGAGGCAGAACAGGCTAGAGTAGGCAGAGGAGGCTAGAGCAAGTAGAGGCAGAACAGGCAGGAGCAGGTAGACAAGGCAGGACATGCTAGAGCAGCCAGAGGAGGCAGGACAGGCTAGATCAGTTAGAAGAGGCAGTACGGGCCAGAGCAGGCAGAGGAAGCAGAACAGGCTAGAGCAGGCAGGACAGACTAGAGCAGGCAGAGGAGGCAGGACAGGCTATAGCAGACAGAGGAGGCAGGGCACGCTAGAGCAGGTAGAGGAGGCAGGACAGGCCATAGCAGGAAGAGGAGGCAGGACAGGCTAGAGCAGGCAAATGCAGGATCAGGCTAGAGCAGGCAAAGGCAGGACAGGCTGGAGCATGTAGAGGAGGCAGGACAGGCTAGAGCAGGCAGGACAGGCAGAACAGGAAGGAGAAGGTAGATGAGCCAGGACAGGCTAGAGCAGGCATAGGAGGCATGACAGGCAGGTCAGGCTAGAGCAGGCAGAGGCAGGACAGGCTAGAGCAGGTAGAGGAGGCAGGATAGGCCAGAATAGGTAGAGGAGGCAGGACAGGCCAGAGCAGGTAGAGGAGGCAGGACAGGTTAGAAGCAGGCAGAGGAGGCAGGACAGGCTAGAGCAGGTGAGGAGGCAGGACAGGCTAGAGCAGGAGGAGGAGGCAAGACAAGCTAGAGCAGGTAGAGGAGGCAGGACAGGCTAGAGCAGGTAGAGGAGGCAGGACAGGCTAGAGAAGGAAGAGGAGGTAGGACAAGGCTAGAGGAGGTAAGTAGGCAGGGCAGGACAGGCCAGAGCAGACAGGGCAGAACAGGCCAGAGCAGACAGGGCAGGGCAGATCAGAGCAGGCAGGGCAGAACAACAAAGAGCAGGCAGGGCAGGACAGGAAAGAGCAGGCAGGGCAGGGCAGGCCAGAGCAGACAGGGCAGTACAGACACTGAAGTTCAACCCTAGAGATATATCTGCTAAGAACAACTAAATGAGCACAAATAAATTACTCTTACCATCATCAGTGAGTTATGATGTTCCAGTGGTTGTTGATCAAGCAATGGGACTGGATGTGATGTTCCAGTGGTTGGTGGTCAAGCAGTGGGACTGGATGTAATGTTCCAGTGGTTGGTGGTCAAGCAGTGGTATTAGAGGTGATATTGCTGTGTTAGTGGTCAAGCAACACAGCTGGAAGAGATAATGACTGTGGTCAGTAGTCATTAAATGGTATTCAAATTATCACCAATGTGACTGATTCTCTATCTTCTATAAATGCTCCTAACTCACTAAGTATAAATTGTGGCATGTGAGCATCAGACGCCAGACAAAGGTATGCTAGGATTGTGGACAGTGGAGTCAGAGTGCACCTTCTGTGGATTCCTTCTCTCATTCATGATAGAACCGATGAATTGGCTAAGTTATATCCTTTCAAAGAGAGAGTAGATTACAATCTTGGCTTATCAGTCAGCACTTTGAGAACAATAATACAAAAAGAACTTCAAATAAACTTTATTGACTTAAGACTGAGGGAGACTGATACCAGTCAGTCCATCTATCATCATTCTATCATGCAGGAGGAGAGACATGTCTATGGTGCATCCAACAAAATAAGCAGACTCTTGGATGTCACTACCGCCCGGCTCCAGCTGGGTTACAAGTATCTTTGGGAGGTTAAATCACCACCACCAGATGTAGACCAAACGAAATGTAATCTTTGCCAGATGGACTACTGTCACACCTTGTGTCATTATCTACTAGAATGCGATCAAATTAATGAATTCAGAAACAACTCACTAAAAAATGTTAAAGATATATCAAAGTACAGTGGACCCTCGCTATTCGAACACTCCAAAACTCACCCTTTTATGTAAGTTTATTTTTGTAAGTGCTTTTATAAATGTATTTTTGGGGGTCTGAAATGGACTAATCTAATTACATCATTCCTTATGGGAATAAATTCGTTTGGTAACAGCACTTGAACAGCATTCTGGAATGAGGGTGAGTTTTGGAGTGTTCGAATAGCGGGGGTCCACTGTATTTTATCCACAGTGGTATATTACAAACCATTCTGGAAAAATACCCTGACTTTGCTTACTGTACATAAAGCTATACAGCCTCTCCTCACTTAACCCTTTACCGGGCAGGACCGTGTACAGACGGTCCTAAACACGTGTTTTTTGCGCGTGTCATCCTACTCCCCCAGCGCATCTAGGTTCCCATTCTCTATATCTGACCAATCACAAGCCTTCTGCGAGTCGCTCCAGCTAAGTGAGACCGGCATCTGCTCGCTTCCCATTGGTTGAGAGACCAAAATGTAAACACTTCTCGCTTGGCGTCACCCAGAGCCGAATTTTTGCTCTTGTTCCACTCATATACACTGTGATTATACTCTACAATGTCGGTAAGTACTAATTGTTGTGTCAGTGTGTAAATGAATAGTTTAGGCATATTTTGAGATATATATCAGGAGTTAGATATGCATAATATGAGTGTACCATGCAATTGAAAAAGTGCAACAAAGAGGACCGTGTGCAGACGGTCCCGCCGTCAGGGCCACATTTTAAATTTCAGTAAATAAATATTTATATAAAAATTTCTAGTGCATATATGAATTCTGTAGTGGTCTGGGTGTGTACAGAACATTCTTATTGTCATTCCAGATCAATGAGAAATTGTTCTATGGTGAATCCTCCCAAGATAAGTCAAAATATCTCTGCATTTTGGAGGAAAGTGACTCCAATCCAGAGCCAGATGACCTGGAATTACTTGAGAGTGGTGATGAATACTTGCCACCTGATGCACAGGTGTCAAGTGATGAGGAGGAGGAAGAAAGGCCATCCAAAAAGCCTAAATTAGCCAAGAAAAAGAAAGGTATTGCGATCGAGGAGTACCCTGATGAAGAAGATCTTCATGATGAGCTTGCTGTTCAAGCTCAGACTGTTTGGACGAAGGATGACATCACTAATGACTCTTTGCCTGTATACGAACATGAAAAGCCTCTTGCAATTAAGTGTCCATTTGATTATTTTAGCAAGTTTTTTACCCCAAATATGATAGAAAGCATGACATATCAAACCAATTTGTATGCCAAGCAAAAAAACATAGATACTACTTTTGTAACAGATTGTGAAGAAATAATACAGTTCATAGGTATTCTGTTGTTTATGGGTATTTCTTCATACCCATCCCTAGATGACTATTGGGCAAGTTCTACTAAGGTAATCCAGGTTGCAGAAGTCATGTCATCTAAAAGATTTAGGTTGCTTAGGCGTACAGTTCATTTCAATGATAACACCCACAGGCATAAGGACAGATTCCACAAAATAAGGCCTCTTTACACAGCACTAACTAATGCTTGCTTGCAAGTTGCAGCTACACCCAGGCAGTCTATTGATGAAGTAATGGTTGGTTTCAAGGGTAAAACTGCTGGAAACCTCAGGCAGTACATCAAAACCAAACCAGACAAATGGGGTTTCAAACTATTTTGTCGTGGAAGTGAAGATGGAATCATACATGATATAATCATGTATGAAGGCAAAACGACTTTTGAAAACCATCCAATAAAGCTGCCAGATGAAGAAAATAAACTACCAGTAAGTTCAAAGATTGTTCTGGTACTTGCAACAACTCTCAGCAAAAGAAAGACATCAGCAATCTATGCTGACAATTTCTTTTCAAGTCTACCTTTGGTCAAGGTACTAAGAGACAAGTATAACTGCAGGTACACTGGAACAGTACGTGAAAATAGATGTGGTAAACCAGAACTGATGCCTGTCAAACAAATGGAAAAGAACATAGTGCCCAGGGGCACTTTTGACTTCAAAACCAATGATAGTATCCTTGTTGTAAGGTGGAAGGACAACAAAGCTGTGACTTTAGTGACAAATGATGTGGGAGTGGAACCTGTGACTCTTATTCAAAGATATAACAAGGAATCTAAGACTAAAGACAACTTCCAGTGCCCTGCAGTCATCAAGAACTATAATGCACACATGGGAGGTATTGACAAAAGTAATATGTTGGTACATATGTACAAAACCCCTATGAAATCTAAACGTTGGTACATGCGGCTGTTTGCCTATGTTATTGATCTCTCTCTTGTGAATGCATGGCTTCTTTACTGCCGTGATTGTCGGTCACTAAAAACCAAATGCATGCCACTGAAGCAATTCCGGCTTGATGTCTCTGTCACTGCAAGATCCAAAGGACAAAAGTATGGACGCTGTAACATAAGATCAAGTCCAAGACCTTCAACAAGTACTTCCAGTGCTAACAGTGATGATGGTTTGCCAGCCTTGCAATTGCCATCTCCAGTGCAGTACCAACGTGCAGCTAGGCCTGATGACAGTGTGAGGTTGGATAAAATGCTAGGTCACTTGCCAACAGTTGGAAAAATATTGTCATGCAAGTATTGCAGCACAAAGAAACATCATGTCACAACATCATTTTTCTGTTCAGTATGCAAAGTTAACCTATGCATTAGGAAGGATAAAAATTGCTTCACAGCCTATCATTCTAGCAAGTAGTCATCTATAATGATTGTTTTTACTCTTGGAATTCAGGAATATGGGACTTGAAAGTTTTATCCCTTTGCAATGTGTGCATCTTTCTTTTTGGTTCATGTTTATATTTTTTTAATACTTACAAAATGTTTGGAAACAAGTTCCATTTGTGTTTTTGATATTGTATATTAGTAAAATAAAATAGAAAAATACTTATTTGGTGTTTTATTAACAATTGCAAATTTGCAACACTCAGAATTTGACACCCTTTAACGGTCGGGACCGTCTACAGACGGTCCTTGAATATTGGCAATTGCGCGAAAAGTTATTTTTAGAATTTCAAATATATGGGCTCATTATCCTTACATTGAGCTACTCTATCGACTCATATGAAATAATTTCGAAATTATCATTTTCCAGGGAGTGCCCGGTAAAGGGTTAATGATGGAGTTCCCTTCCTAAAGACCACATCGTTAAATGAATTCGTCACTAAGTGAGGAGCATATTATAATGGTAGTGGGTTTGTGTCAACCATCTTTGATATTATTTTAATGTCACCTATGCACCATTTATAACATTTCTGGTATGTTTCTAAATGTTTTTACAGTAGTGTACTGTATGTATACTGAAATAAACAGTATAGAGGAAACCAGCTCAAATATACATTACAGCCTCTCCTCACTTAACGACGGAGATAGGGGCCTAAGACCCCGTCGGTAATCGAATTAGTCGCTAATCGAGGAATCGCTCCTTACTGACACTTCAAAAGTGTCACCACCCAAAATTAAAACATTCAGTTTAATGTTTGCTGGGAAATTCCTTTCAATCTATTTATTATTAACGATGATACAACATGAAATAGGTCAATGGTTTACTTTCGAGATATTCCAGGAAACGTATGCATAGCTGATTACAGTGGACCCCCGAGTAACGAACAAAATTCATTCCAGAAGCCTGCTCAAGTGCCATTACCGAACGAATTTACTCCCTTAAGAAATAATGTCAAGTAGGTTAGTCCATTTCAGACCCGCAAAAATACACTTACAAAAACACTTACAATATTATACAGTGGTACCTCGAGTTACGATGGTCCCCAAAATCGCCCTTTTATGTAAGTATTTTTTTAAATGCTTTTGTAGGTATATTTTTGGGGGTGTAAAAGGACTAGTCTATTTTACATTATTCCTTATGGGGATAAATTCGTTTGGTAATGGCACTTGAACAGCATTCTCGAACGAAAAAATATCGTAACTCGAGGTACCACTGTACTTATATACAGTGGTACCTCGACTTACGATATTAATCCGTCAGAGAGGGCATATTTTAAGGCGAAACAATCGTTACACGAATCAATTTTCCCCATAAGAAATAATGGAAATAAATTTAATCCGTCCAAGACTTCCAAAAGTAGTTAAATAAAATATTTTTTAGAACTTTTTGACATTAAATAATACACAATTTAATGAATAATACCTAAATACACATGTAAATATTGTACAATAACATGTCACTTACATTTATTGAAGAGTTGTTGATGTGTGTAGGACGGGAGGAGGAGCAGGTGGAGTAGTATGCTAGTGTTTGGAAGGGAATCCCTTCCATTAACACTGCAGGTACCAAGTTCTTTCTGGGGTTACTGGCCTTTTCTTTGAATGCTACACTCCCTGCATGAATGCTACACTCCCTGCATCCTTGCTACACTCCCTGCATCCTTGCTACACTCCCTGCATCCTTGCTACACTCCCTGCATCCTTGCTACACTCCCTGCATCCTTGCTACACTCCCTGCATCCTTGCTACACTCCCTGCATCCTTGCTACACTCCCTGCATCCTTGCTACACTCCCTGCATCCTTGCTACACTCCCTGCATCCCTGCTACACTCCCTGCATCCCTGCTACACTCCCTGCATCCCTGCTACACTCCCTGCATCCCTGCTACACTCCCTGCATCCCTGCTACACTCCCTGCATCCCTGCTACACTTTCTGCATCCCTGCTACACTCCCTGCATCCCTGCTACACTCCCTGCATCCCTGCTACACTCCCTGCATCCCTGCTACACTCCCTGCATCCCTGCTACACTCCCTGCATCCCTGCTACACTCCATGCATGCCTGCTACACTCCCTGCATGCCTGCTACACTCCCTGCATCCCTGCTACACTCCCTGCATCCCTGCTACACTCCCTGCATAAATGCTACACTCCCTGCATAAATGCTACACTCCCTGCATAAATGCTACACTCCCTGCATAAATGCTACACTCCCTGCATAAATGCTACACTCCCTGCATAAATGCTACACTCCCTGCATAAATGCTACACTCCCTGCATAAATGCTACACTCCCTGCATAAATGCTACACTCCCTGCATGAATGCTTCACTCCCTGCACATTCTTTACCACAGGCTTGGCACTAGGAGCTTTCTTGGGGCCCATGGTGGCTTATTTAGCAGTTGCAAGCACTAAAAACAGTGGAATAATGACAATATACTGGTATGAATGCGTGGGTGTGGGTGGGTGGTCGCTCTCACTTGTAAACAATAGCACACTGACGCTCCCTGGAGTGCGCTCTCAGCTGGGCGCCAAGCGGACACGTCCGGTACGAATGTCGTTACACGAAGCAAACATCGTTAATCGCAATCAATTTTTTTACGTTATAAATATCGGTACTCGAAAATAACGTAAGATGACAGCATCGTAACACGGGGTATGACTGTAATTGTACAATTTCCGGGGTGATCGTAACTCAGGGGTCCACTGTACTTGGGAATTTTTTTTTCCAGAAAATTGCACTTTCTTTCAGTCTTTGCATAGGATAAGAGTGATCTTCTATAGTTACCCTTTAGGTGCGTAACGTTTTCTTGGTCACTTTTTTTTTTATCCTTCTCCACCCTCCAACCTTCAATACCTCTCTATATAATATCAGTTTTTATTAATTTGGGCATCTTTATCATGCTTCTATGTTATTTATGTTATACAGTGGACCCTCGGTTAACGAATACCCCGGAAATCGTGCAATTATGTAAGTATAATTTTGTAAGTTCTTGTGGAAGTGTATTTTTGGGGGTCTGAAATAGACTAACCTACGGGATATTTTTCCTTAAGGGAGTAAATTCGTTCAGTAATGGCACTTGAGCAGACTTCAGGAGTGAAGTTTTTACGAAACTCGGGGGTCCACTGTACTGTACCTAATATTATTCTGGAATAAATATAATAGGTAGATAACATTTATTGACAGCAATACAGTGGAATCCCGACTAACGAAAGTTCCACATAACGAAAAAATCGTGTAACGAAATTTTTTTTCGCAAAATATTTTTCTCGTGTAGCGAACATTTACTCGTGTAGCAAACCATACCAGACCTGTCCGCCTGCTCTGCGCAAGCGCAGTGAGGCGGACAGGACACCAGTCAAGCGTTGTTTACAATTGAGAGAACATTACCTGCACGCTCTTTCAAACATTCACAATACTTTTGTTGAGTTTATTGCTGGTTCAGTGATTGTCACTCTGAAATAAGTCACCATGGGTCCAAAGAAGCTTCCTAGTGGCACCCCTGTGGTAAAGAGAGTGAGGAACACCATCGAACTGAAGAAAGAGATTGTAGAAAAATATGAGAGTGACATACGTCTGAGTGAGCTTGCCAGGATGTACAAGAAAAACGCATCTACTATTGCCACTATCCTGGCAAAGAGAAATGAGATCAAGGAAGCTAATGTTGCAAAAGGGGTTGATATGTTAACGAAAAATAGATCAAAAACAGTGGGTGAGGTTGAGAAGTTGTTGATGGTGTGGATAAACAATAAACAGATAGCAGGTGATAGTATTTCCACGGCAATAATTTGTGAAAAGGCAAGGAAGTTGCACGCAGATCTTGTCAAGTCAATGCCTGGAACCAGTAGTGAGGAGAGTGATTTTAAAGCCAGCAGAGGCTGGTTTGAAAGGTTTAAGAAATGTAGTGGCATACACAGTGTTGTGAGACATGGTGAGGCAGCCAGCTCAGACAAACGTGCAGCTGAAAAGTTTGTGCAGGAATTTCAGGGGTTTGTAGACACTGAAGAATTCCTCCCCCAACAAGTGTTTAATTGTGATGAAACAAGCCTGTTTTGGAAGAAAATGCCCAACAGGACCTTCATTACTCAGGAGGAAAAGGCACTGCCAGGACACAAGCCTATGAAAGACAGGCTAACTCTTATGATGTGTGCCAATGCCAGTGGCGATTTTAAAGTGAAGCCTTTACTGGTGTATCACACAGAAAATCCCAGAGCCTTCAAGAAACACAATGTTAACAGGAATAATTTGTGTGTGCATTGGAAGGCTAACACTAATGCATGGGTCACTACGGACTTTTTTATGGAATGGTTGACTGGAGTGTTTGAAGAAATACCTCCTGGAAAAGAAATTGCTCTGGTGGCTTAATGGCTAAAGCTCTCGCTTCACACGGCGAGGGCCTGGGTTCGATTCCCAGCAAGGGCAGAAACATTGGGCGTGTTTCTTTACACCTGTTGTCTATGTTCCCCATCAGTAAAATGGGTACCTGGGTGTTAGTCGACTGGTGTGAGTCGCATCCTGGGACACTGACCTAATCTGCCCGAAATGCTCAGCAAAACAAGGGACTTTCTATATAGTAATGTGTCATTGATGTCAGCTAGGCCTGTATACCATGTACATGTACTTGTAGTAAATAAAGATATTATACTATTATTATTATTATTAAGTGCCTCCTGGTATTGGACAATGCTCCTGCTCATCCTCACAACTTGGAAGAGTGTTTGTCTGACATCTTCAATTTCATCAGAGTGAAGTTCTTGCCTCCTAACACCACTCCTCTCATCCAGCCCATGGACCAGCAGGTCATTGCAAACTTCAAGAAACTGTACACCAAAGTAGTGTTTCAGAAGTGCTTTGATGTGACCTCAGACACTGCATTGACCCTAAGAGAGTTCTGGAAAGATCACTTCAATATCGTGCATTGCATAGGCCTTATAGGTAAGGCTTGGGAGGGAGTGACTTTGAACTCTGTTTGGAGACCACTGTGGCCGGAATGCTTTGAAAAGAGGGATTTTGAAGGATTTGAGGCTGACCCTGACCCTGACAACCCTGTGCTTGTTGTGGAAGATATTGGGGAACAGCCTGGGGTTGAAGGTGAGTGGTGAGGATGTGGAAGAGTTGGTGGAGGAGCACAGGGTAGAGCTAACAACTGAAGAGCTGCAAGAGCTGGAAGTGGAACAGCATCTGACCAGAGCTGAGGTTATTGCTTCACAGGAGGAGGAAGAGAGAGTGAAGGAGGTGCCTTCTTCAGTGCTTAAGGACATGTGTACAAAGTGGTACAAGTTGCAGACATTTGTTGAAAAACACCACCCTGAGCAAGCTGAAATGAGCCATCTGTGCAACCAGTTCAGTGACAGAGGCATGTTGCACTTCAGGAAAATATTAAACAGACGCCAGAAACAGAGGACTATGGACAGTTATTTCTCGAGGCAGGGATCCAGTGACTCTCAAGCTGGTCCTAGTGGCATTAAAAGAAAAAGAAGAGAAGTAACCCCAGATAAGGACTTGTTACCTGAAGTCATTTTGGAGGGGGATTCCCCTTCCAACCACTAACACCCTCCCCCTGTTGTCCTCCCTATCTTCCAGATGCCTGCAACTCTCTTCAATAAAGGTAAGTAAATGTTATTTATTAATCTGTTTTTATTATTTACTATTAGTAGTAGTATTTATAGTTTTAATATTTTTGTGAATATTTTTGGGTGGAACAGATTAATTGTATTTACATTATTTCTTATGGGAAATAAGGTTTCGAATTACAAATTTTTCGTGTTAAGAACTACCTCCTGGAACGGATTAATTTTGTTAGTCGAGGGACCACTGTAGTATAATTTTACAATATTTTATAGTAGGGTGAAGCGTCATGGGAATCATGAATTACTGACACACTGCTTCTTCTGACTCTGCTGCAGCTCTGCCCACTTTGTAATGATGCCAAATGGTGAATTAAATATGTATACAGTGGACCCTTGAAAATCGTGATTAATCTGTTCCTGAGAGTCCGCCTATTTTCAAAATGGATGATTTTTAAAACCATTTTCCCCATAAGAAATAATGTAAATCAAACTAATCCGTTCCAGACATCCAAAAGTATTTAAAAAAATATTTTTTTTTTTACATAAAATGTACATTTATCTACACAGAAAACAATGAGACATGAAGTATAAAACAGTAATAACTTGACACTTACCTTTATTGAAGAGTTGTTGATGTATGGAAGACAGGAGGGTAGAGGATTTAAGAGTGTACTATTGTTTGGAATAGGAATTCCCTTCCATAGACTTCAAGTACCAAGTCCTTTTCCAGGTTTACTTCCCATCTTTGTCTTTTACTGCCACAGTACATTCATTACTTACTTTAAAATATTTGTTAGTCTTAATGTAGGGAGAGAGGTGTGTAGTATTTATTTGTAGGAATTTAATGTAGGTAGCCTGTAGACGTAGGAACACGTATGTAGCCCCCACCCGGGGCTTCACTACACAGCCATATTATTACACTACACAGCCATATTATTACACTACACAGCCATATTATTACCATGTTCACTGAGTTTAATCGTTTCTAACAACTACCTTTAGATGCCATCATAAACAAAGGGAGAAGTAATGAATAATTCATGCCGAGAATTGTAAACAAACGCGTATGATGGGCAGTTACTGCACCAGACGCAGATTTACAGTTTTCTCTAACGCTGCATCAGAGAAAACGTAATGTTTACTCTCCACACAAATCACCACTCGATAGCATATAAACATTGTATCAATGTTTATATGCTATATGATATGTAATATGTTTCTTACATAATTTTGAAGAAAATATCATGGATGGAGTAATGAAAATGTCTATATTAACCTAAAATAAAACATTTAACCTAAAATAAGACATTTGCTTGAGCTTGGTGTGGGGAAGTACCCCGGCTGATTTGTGTGGGGGAAGTTTAGCTTGTTTAGCAGTTCAAGCAATAAAACGAATGGAATAATGACAAAATGTATGGTATGAATGCGTGGGTGGCAGTCACTCGCTGGTAAACAATGGCACACTGATGCTCAATGTGGTGTTTATGTGCCCAGGCGGCTGGGAGGCCACAGACGCGTTTCAGATGACCGACAATTTTTAAGCCAAAGGACAAATTACAAGTCAATATTTTGCCGAAAAAAAGTGGATGATTTTCAAATTTGCTGATCTTCAAGGGAGACAATTTTCAAGGGTCCACTGTATTAGAAAAATAAAAATGAAACTCCAACTTGATAACTTTATTTTAATTTGCATAACTCAATATACAGTAGACCGTCATTTAGCACGAGATTATATTACACGTTACGGGTATTGCACGATTGAAGAATTGCGGACATTATTATCTAACATGACGTAAAAATGATATTACACAGTTCACGGGAGTGGAAAAATTTTTGAACACATGGTAGCTGCGGTGGTTAAACCATTGAGTCAGTGGGAGTCCTACTGAGGGTGGCTATGAGCCACATCAAGTGTTTAATGC
>WNWK01033134.1:0-21386 GCA_009830355.1 Cherax destructor | reverse complement strand
TCGAAAGGTGGAATGTTTGTTTTGGGTTTTTTCAGATCACAGGGGTGTGTTAGAAGGAGGGTGGGAAGGGGTTGTGCATTTTATAAGATTTTTTGGAAATTGAATACGAGGTTTTTGGGAAAAGGGGAAGGGGGGAGGAGGCATTTGAGCAGTGGTGGGAAGGGTTGTGGGGGGGGGAAAAATCAGTTGTTAAATGGTGGAATGACGGGGGAAAGTGGAAATTAAAAATTATGAGAGGGTTGGCGGTGAAAAAGGTAGGTATGGGTATCAGAGGTTTTTGGGAGGGGCTTTTAGGTGGGGTTCAGGGTGGGGATTGGGGGGAAAGAATTATGGTGAGGTGGTAGAGTTGAGGGCAAGAAGGGGAAAACAGGAGGAGATTTCATGGACTGGTTCAAGTGGTATGGAAAAAGTTTTGGGGGGAAAAAAGGTAAAAGGTAGTGTTAAAAAATTTTCAACGGCGAAGGAAAGGTATGTTAAGAATCTTAAAGGAAGGGGGGTGAGAGGGTATCAGGGGGGAAGGTACAGGAAAAGAGGGGAGGGCGCAGGGTTGGTTTTGTAACAAATATAAAAGGGGGAACAGATGAGGGGCAAAAGGTAGGATATTGGGGGGAATTGAATTAGGTGAGGAAGAGAGGAAGGAAGGGAGGGAAATTTTTGGAGGAGGGGGTATGGGGGGCGGTGGGGGGTTTGAGATTGGAAACGCCTGGCATAGACGGGTTGCGAAGTTTTTGGCTTTGGCGGGTTTTTGAAGGGGGGTAATTTTAAAAATGGTAAATGAACTAAAAAGGGGGGGAATAGGGGTGAGTCGATGAGAAGGGGTTGTAGTACTAGTGGCGAAATATCAGGGGGGGTTAGGTATTATGGGGGAATACATTAGACTGCAGATTAAAAAATATTTGCAAAGTTTTGAAAACAGGATCAAAAGGGGTTGGGAATGTTCATGAGGACAAACGGGGTGGGGGAGGAGTATCAAACGGGGCATAGATATAAAAAAGTTTTTGAAATAGTCAGATGGGAGGAGTATTGGGGGGGGATTGGCAGGGCATATGATAGGGTGGACAGGGGTTTTTGGGTATTTTGGGGACAAAGGGTTTGGGGGGGTAGTTTAGGATGGTTCGAACTTTGTATGGGGGCTTTAGTTAGGGTGCAAATTAATGGGAATGTGGGAAAGGTGGGGAAAGAAAAAAAGGGTCTGCAGGGATGTCCGGTCGCAGATCCTTTTGCCTTATTACAGGATCCGTTTTATAGGTTGGTGGAGGAGGAGGTCGGGAGGGTGACATGGAGGAGGATGCAGAGGGGGGTATTGTTGGTTATGTAGATGATACTACAGTGTTGATCAGGTCTGAGAAGCAGTTGAGTATAATCAATGAGTTGGTTGAAAAGTTTGGGAAGGCAACGGAATGAGGGTGAATAAGGAAAATCTAATTTATTGGAGGTAAGAAGTTGGAATGGGGGAACGTTGGAGAAACGGGAGGATGGAGTTGTGTGAAAACTATAAAAATATGTGGGATAGGTCAGTGCTGATCCCTTTGGTGGCTAGAGAGGTAAATTCAAGATTGGTAGTGGATGCTGCTATTGATAGGATAGCGGATGGGGGAATGAGAGAGGTAACTTTGTTGCAAAGGGTGGTAGTTTATTAACGTTTTAGTGTATAGTAAATTGTGGTTTAGGGCGGTGGTATCCTCTAGGAAGTGGATGTGCAGCGGTTGTTGAAGTACGTGTTGAAGTTTCAGGCTGGGAAATGGGAGACATTGGATGGGTAGGGAAGTAGTGGAAACGAGGGTGAGGTGGGGGGTTAGGGTTGATCCCTTGAGGTAGGTTAAGGGAGTGTTTTTGTGAGGCATGAGTTTTTGATGAGGGGAGGAGAGGGGGACGAAACGTGGGATTGGTGATGAAGGAGGGGTGCGAAGGTGGTGGGGAGAAAGGATATATTGCTTTGTGAGGCTATTTTACGAGGGTTGGTTATGAAGGAGCCGGGAAGGTGTGAGTGTCGCTTGATAGGTTGGGATGGAGAGAATGGAGATGCAAGGGAGTGAGGTTTGGTCCTTTGTATGATTGGAAAGGAATTTGGGGGTGGTTAAAGAAGAAGGTGCACCCAAGGGTGAGGGAAACAGGGTATAGGTTTCTTCAGGGTATTTTGGCGTCCAGGGCCCAGCTTTATGTGATGGGGTTGAGTGGGATGGCTGTCGTAGGTGTGGGGAGGTAGATACAGCTTATCACGCCATCTATTTTTGTGAGGGTTTGGAAGAAGTAAGGAAATGGTTTGGGGGAGTTTGAGGATGGTAGGTGGGAGGGTAGCTGTTTTGAGGGCTTTGAGTTTAGGATTTGTGAGTTTCTCGGAAAGTATACGTAGAGGGATCTTATTTGGTGTTGGATTTCATACATATATCTTGGGGTAAGAGGACGCAGAGGGATGGTTCGAATAAGGGCTTTAGGAGTTGCCTTAGGACAAACGTAGGAATCGGAGTTTGCATAGTGGGGTATGGAACAGGGCTTTTTCTGAGTGGTTATCAAGATGACAGGAATAGCATGTTGAGGGTGCCAAGGTGAAAGGACTGGTGTTGATTATGGTAGAAGTCACGGAGGTGAAATGGGTAGAGGGTGGGTAGGAGGATAGTAATGTGGGAGGGGGAGAGGGGGTGGGGGTTTCAGGTTTTAAAGGGATTGGGAGGGAGGGGGGTAGCTGGGCATTCTAGGTTCGGCAATAGATCAGGGGAATGGGCGGGGGAATTCTCTGGTTCAGTGCTCTAGTCTGGGAAACAAGATAAAGTAGTGGTATGTTCATAGAGACACAATATTAAATAGACTTTCACCACTCCCTCATACAGTACATGATTTTGACCCCCCCCTCATACAGTCCGTGACTTTGCCCCCTCGCTCATACAGTCCGTGACTTTGACCCCCCCCTCATACAGTACGTGATTTTGACCCTCCCCCCATACAGCCCGTGACTTTGACCCCCCCCTCATACAGTACGTGACTTTGCCCCCTCATTCATACAATACATGACTTTGACCCCCCCCTCATACAGTCCGTGATTTTGCCCCTTTCCCCTCATACAGTACATGATTTTTGACCCCCCCTCATACAGTACATGATTTTGACCCCCCCTCATACAGCCCGTGACTTTGACCCCTCGTTCATACAATACATGACTTTGCCCCTTTCCCCTCATACAGCCCGTGACTTTGACCCTTCCCTATACAGTACATGATTTTGACCCCCCCCTCATACAGTCCGTGACTTTGACCCCCCCCTCATACAGTACGTGACTTTTGCCCCCTTGCTCATAAATACATGACTTTGACCCTCCCTCATACAGTACATGACTTTGACCCTCCCTCATACAATACATGACTTTGACCCCTCCCTCATACAGTACATGACTTTGACCCTCCCTCATACAGTCCGTGACTTTGACCCTTCCCTCATACAGTACATGACTTTGACCCCTCCCTCATACAGTCCGTGACTTTGACCCTCGCTCATACAGTCCGTGACTTTGACCCCTCCCTCATACAGTACGTGACTTTGACCCCTCCCTCATACAGTCCGTGACTTTGACCCTCCCTCATACAGTACGTGACTTTGACCCTCATTCATACAATACATGACTTTGACCCTCCCTCATACAGTCCGTGACTTTGACCCTTCCCTCATACAGTACATGACTTTGACCCCTCCCTCATACAGTCCGTGACTTTGACCCTTCCCTCATACAGTCCGTGACTTTGACCCTTCCCTCATACAGTACATGACTTTGACCCTCCTCATACAGTCCGTGACTTTGACCCTCCTCATACAGTACATGACTTTGGCCCTCCCTCATACAGTACTGACTTTGGCCCTCCCTCATACAGTACATGACTTTGCCCTCCTCATACAGTCTGACTTTGGCCCCTCCCTCATACAGTCCGTGACTTTGGCCCCTCCCTCATACAGTCCGTGACTTTGACCTCCTCATACAGTCCGTGACTTTGGCTCCTCATACAGTACATGACTTTGGCCCCTCCCTCATACAGTACATGACTTTGACCCCTCCTCATACAGTACATGACTTTGGCCCCTCCCTCATACAGTACATGACTTTGACCCTCCCTCATACAGTACATGACTTTGACCCTCCTCATACAGTACATGACTTTGGCCCCTCCTCATACAGTACATGACTTTGACCCCTTCCTCATACAATACATGACTTTGACGCCTCCCTCATACAGTACATGACTTTGACCCTCCCTCATACAGTACATGACTTTGGCCCTCCCTCATACAGTACCTGACCATGACCCACTATACATATAGCCAATTTAGGCTCCTTGGTGGGACTGACATAACTACTTGCCACAAGATGACTATCCAGTAGGTCATAAATAACTACTGGCCATAACATAGGTACTATAAGATAACTACATGACAGTAAACACATATGATAATTACTTGACGTAATACAGTAACTACATACAGTAACTACATATGATAGCGTAATACGTAACATAACGTTCATGGAACACATCAAGCAAATTAGAACTATACTGCACGTAAAACAGTGGCGTGGACACACGCCACCATCTCATGACACAGTGGTGTGGACACAAGCCACCATCCTCATGACACAGTGGCGTGGCACACGCCACCATCTCAATCGACACAGTGGCGTAGACACACGCCACCATCCTCACGACAACTAGTGTGGACACACGCCACCATGCTTACTGATACAGTAGCGAGGACACACAGCCACCATGCTTACTGATACAGTAGCGTGGACACACAGCCACCATGCTTACTGATACAGTAGCGAGGACACACGTCACCATGCTTACTGATACAGTAGCGAGGACACACACGCCACCATGCTTACTGATACAGTAGCGTGGACACACCCACCATGCTTACTGATACAGTAGCGTGGACACACGCCACCATGCTTACTGATACAGTAGCGTGGACACACACGCCACCATCCTCAATGACACAGTGGCGTGGACACACACGCCACCATTTTCACGACACAGTGGCGTGGACACACGCCACCATCCTCAATGACACAGTGGCGTAGACACACACGCCACCATCCTCAATGACACACTAGTGTGGACACACGCCACCATGCTTACTGATACAGTAGCGTGGACACACACGCCACCATGCTTACTGATACAGTAGCGAGGACACACACGTCACCATGCTTACTGATACACTAGTGTGGACACACGCCACCATGCTTACTGATACAGTAGCGTGGACACACACGCCACCATGCTTACTTATACAGTAGCGAGGACACACACGTCACCATGCTTACTGATACACTAGTGTGGATACACGTCAACCTGCTTACTGATATAGTAGCGTGGACACACACGCCACCATGCTTACTGATACAGTAGCGAGGACACACACGTCACCATGCTTACTGATACACTAGTGTGGACACACGCCACCATGCTTACTGATACAGTAGCGTGGACACACACGCCACCATGCTTACTGATATAGTAGCGTGGACACACGTCACCATGCTTACTGATACAATAGCGTGGACACACACGCCACCATGCTTACTGATACAGTAGCGTGGACACACGCCACCATGCTTACTGATACACTAGTGTGGACACACGCCACCATGCTTACTGATACAGTAGCGTGGACACACACGCCACCATGCTTACTGATACAGTAGCGTGGACACACACACCACCATGCTTACTGATACAGTAGCGTGGACACACACGTCACCATGCTTACTGATACAGTAGCGAGGACACACACACCACCATGCTTACTGATACAGTAGCGAGGACACACACACCACCATGCTTACTGATACAGTAGCGAGGACACACGTCACCATGCTTACTGATACAGTAGCGAGGACACACACCACCATGCTTACTGATACAGTAGCGTGGACACACACACCACCATGCTTACTGATACAATAGCGTGACACACACACCACCATGCTTACTGATACAATAGCGAGGACACACACCACCATGCTTACTGATACAGTAGCGTGGACACACACGTCACCATGCTTACTGATACAGTAGCGAGGACACACACACCACCATGCTTACTGATACAGTAGCGAGGACACACACACCACCATGCTTACTGATACAGTAGCGTGGACACACACACCACCATGCTTACTGATACAGTAGCGTGGACACACACACCACCATGCTTACTGATACAATAGCGAGGACACACACCACCATGCTTACTGATACAATAGCGTGGACACACGCCACCATGCTTACTGATACAATAGCGAGGACACACACACCACCATGCTTACTGATACAGTAGCGTGGACACACACACCACCATGCTTACTGATACAATAGCGAGGACACACACACCACCATGCTTACTGATACAATAGCGTGGACACACGCCACCATGCTTACTGATACAATAGCGAGGACACACACACCACCATGCTTACTGATACAGTAGCGTGGACACACACCACTGCTTACTGATACAATAGCGAGGACACACACACCACCATGCTTACTGATACAATAGCGTGGACACACACCACCATGCTTACTGATACAATAGCGAGGACACACACCACCATGCTTACTGATACAATAGCGTGGACACACACACCACCATGCTTACTGATACAGTAGCGTGGACACACACACCACCATGCTTACTGATACAGTAGCGAGGACACACACACCACCATGCTTACTGATACAGTAGCGTGGACACACACGCCACCATGCTTACTGATACAATAGCGTGGACACACGCCACCATGCTTACTGATACAGTAGCGTGGACACACACCACCATGCTTACTGATACAATAGCGAGGACACACACACCACCATGCTTACTGATACAATAGCGTGGACACACACCACCATGCTTACTGATACAATAGCGTGGACACACACCACCATGCTTACTGATACAATAGCGTGGACACACACCACCATGCTTACTGATACAATAGCGTGGACACACACACCACCATGCTTACTGATACAGTAGCGTGGACACACACACCACCATGCTTACTGATACAGTAGCGAGGACACACACGTCACCATGCTTACTGATACAGTAGCGTGGACACACACACCACCATGCTTACTGATACAATAGCGTGGACACACACCACCATGCTTACTGATACAATAGCGAGGACACACACACCACCATGCTTACTGATACAATAGCGTGGACACACACGTCACCATGCTTACTGATACAGTAGCGTGGACACACGCCACCATGCTTACTGATACAGTAGCGTGGACACACACGCCACCATGCTTACTGATACAGTAGCGTGGACACACACGCCACCATGCTTACTGATACAATAGCGTGGACACACGCCACCATGCTTACTGATACAGTAGCGTGGACACACACGCCACCATGCTTACTGATACAATAGCGTGGACACACGCCACCATGCTTACTGATACAATAGCGTGGACACACACGCCACCACCCTCAATGATACAGCTACAGACATACAGCCAGCCACAGACAGACATAGCCAGCCACAGACAGACACAGGAAGCCACAGACAGTCACACTGCCAGTCCCAGGTAGACATACAGAGAGCCACAGACAGAAACAGCCAGCTACAAGCAGTCACAGCTAGCCACAGGCAGATACAACCAGCTACAAGCAGTCACTGCTAGCCACAGGCAGATACAACCAGCTACAAGCAGTCACTGCTAGCCACAGGCAGATACAACCAGCTACAAGCAGTCACAGCTAGCCACAGAGAGATACAGCCAGTTACAAGAAGTCACAGCTAGCCACAGGCAGATACAGCCAGCTACAAGCAGTCACTGCTAGCCACAGGCAGATACAACCAGCTAAAGCAGTCAGCTAGCCACAGGCAGATACAACCAGCTACAAGCAGTCACAGCTAGCCACAGAGATACAGCCAGTTACAAGAAGTCACAGCTAGCCACAGGCAGATACAGCCAGCTACAAGCAGTCACTGCTAGCCACAGGCAGATACAACCAGCTACAAGCAGTCACAGCTAGCCACAGGCAGATACAACCAGCTACAAGCAGTCACAGCTAGCCACAGAGAGATACAGCCAGTTACAAGAAGTCACAGCTAGCCACAGTCACGGCTAGGCACAGACATTCTGCCAACCACAGACAGACATACAACCAGCCGCAGATAGACATACAGCTAGCCACAGATGCAGCCAGTCACAGACATACAGCCAGCCACAGATATACAGCCAGTAACAGACAGACATACAACCAAGCCACAGTCAGACATACAGATACACAGGCATCCACAAACTTACATCCAGCCACAGACATACATCCAGCCACAGACATACATCCAGCCACAGACATACATCCAGCCACAGACATACATCCAGCCACAGACATACATCCAGCCACAGACATACATCCAGCCACAGACACACATTCAGCCAAAGAGTGACAACCACCCAGCCACAAATTTACAGACTACCACAGAGAGACATACATCCAGCAACAGACAGACACATCCAGCCACAGACTGGCAAACTGTACCTCACAGACAGACACAACCAGACACAGACTGGCAAACAGAACCTCACAGACAGTTTTATGACAATTATGATAAACTGGAATTATGATTCTATTATTACCTTCTGTGTGTACTCACCTAGTTGTGGTTGCAGGGGTCGAGACATAGCTCCTGGCCCCGCCTCTTCACTGGCCGCTACTGGGTCACTCCCTGCGCCATGAGCTTTATCATACCTCTTCTTAAAGCTATGTATGGAACCTGCCTCCACTACATCGCTTCCC
The DNA here is from genome assembly GCA_009830355.1 of Cherax destructor. Lineage (NCBI taxonomy): Eukaryota > Metazoa > Arthropoda > Malacostraca > Decapoda > Parastacidae > Cherax > Cherax destructor. The sequence continues at coordinate 12,572 of WNWK01033134.1, read as the reverse complement.
AAACTATTCCACTTCCCGACCACTCTGTGACTGAAGAAATACTTCCTAACATCCCTGTGATTCATCTGAGTCTTCAACTTCCAACTGTGTCCCCTTGTTGCTGTGTCCCATCTCTGGAACATTCTGTCCCTGTCCACCTTGTCAATTCCTCTCAGTATTTTATATGTTGTTATCATGTCCCCCCTATCTCTCCTGTCCTCCAATGTCGTCAGGTCGATTTCCCTTAACCTCTCCTCGTAGCACCTACCCCTTAGCTCCGGGACTAGTCTTGTTGCAAACCTTTGCACTTTCTCTAGTTTCTTTACGTGCTTGGCTAGGTGTGGGTTCCAAACTGGTGCTGCATACTCCAGTATGGGCCTAACGTACACAGTGTACAGGGTCCTGAACGATTCCTTATTAAGATGTCGGAATGCTGTTCTTAGGTTTGCTAGGCGCCCGTACACAATGTGTATGTGTGTGTTCTTGGGTATGTATATGTGTGTGTGCTTGTGTATATATGTGTGTGTGTATGTGTCTTCTGAGTACGTTTTAAAACACAGTATGTTATCACTTGTACATTTTTCCTTCTGCCATCCGTCAGTCAGATCAAACTTATTGTTTTCAATAGTGAAAAATATTTTGTTAACAACTCAAATCATCTAATGTAATATCTTGTAGAACCTGCGAGTTTGGTATAAAAGCAGGTTTTTCCTGCGGAATAAGCATATACAAATTTTATCTCTGTTTATTCGGCAGAAATCACCCTTGCTCTTTGTTATGTCAAACTCGTCAGTTATTTAAGATAAATTCCAGTGTTATGAAATATTTTTCACGAAGACTCACTGAAAATATTAAGTGTGACCTGACTGGCTTATTACAACCAGAAAGAGCAAGACCCTACTACCACCACTCTTACAACACGGAGGGCCCGGTGGCCTGGTGGCTAGAGCTCTCGCTTTACACACGGACGGCCCGGGTTCGATTCCCGGCGGGTGGAAACATTTCGACGTATTTCCTTAAACCTGTTGTCATGTTCACCTAGCAGCAAATAGGTACCTGGGTGTTAGTCGACTGGTGTGGGTCGCATCCTGGGGGATAAGATTAAGGACCCCAATGGAAATAAGACAGACAGTCCTCGATGACGCACTGACTTTCTTGGGTTATCCTGGGTGAATAACCTTCCGGGGTTAAAAATCCGAAGAAATCTTATCTTATCTTACAACTACCACCACTATCACAGCCACTACCACCTTTACCACCACCATTACACTCTCAAACAAATTATCTTATTCTTCCACGTTTTTTTTATCTTTCCTCCCTATCCTTCCCTCACTTCTACTTATTTTTTTATATTTCTTATTCTCTCATCCTCATTTTCTCATTTCTTCCTTGCTGCTCTTTGTTTCCCTTTTCCTCTGTTTTCTTTCTTTTCCTTTACTTCTATATTTTCATACCGACTTCCACATTTAAGTCATTTATTGTGTGCGAGCCTAAAGTGCGTTACATTAATCAGGACGCCCCCCCGTTCCCAGCATTGCCACCATTCATCGTTAATTAGCCTTAAGCCTTCTGGCTATTTATTATCCTCCGCACGGTCAAGAGAGAGTATTAACTAGTGACCCGTATTACATGCAACTGTCGGTGTTGCCGTTATGAATAATGTTGAAGATCAACCTCTTCATTACGCTGTGCAACCTTACCTCAAATGACCGTAGAATATGGCGCTGGTCGCCTCTTAATATACCTCCACATTACCTCTGGGCTTCAGATGTTTGACAGTGTTATTGGAACTGTTGAGTTCCCAGGGCTGTCCTTCCGGCAACTGTTCAGGAGGGGTTAGCCTCAGCCCGTCCCACACCTCTCAGTTGAGGTCTGTGAGTAGCCGTGTTGATGTGCCTCCCTCTAGCTCCGCCTCCACGCTAGCTGTTGTGCCTCCGTAACGCTCCACCTCAACGCTAGCAGGTACCTCTTGCTGCTCAGTGCACTGTTGGCCTCCACGCTAGCAGGTACCTCATCGCTTCTGCTGTTGGCCTCCACGCTAGCAGGTACCTCATCGCTCCTGCTGTTGGCCTCCACGCTAGCAGGTACCTCATCGCTTCTGCTGTTGGCCTCCACGCTAGCAGGTACCTCATCGCTTCTGCTGTTGGCCTCCACGCTAGCAGGTACCTCATCGCTTCTGCTGTTGGCCTCCACGCTAGCAGGTACCTCATCGCTTCTGCTGTTGGCCTCCACGCTAGCACGTACCTCATCGCTTCTGCTGTTATCCTCCACGCTAGCAGGTACCTCATAGCTTCTGCTGTTGGCCTCCACGCTAGCAGGTACCTCATCGCTTCTGCTGTTGGCCTCCACGCTAGCAGGTACCTCATCTCTCCTGTTGTTGTCCTCCACGCTAGCTTGTACCTCATCTCTGTTGCGGTTGCTCTACTGGCCTCCACGCTAGCAAGTACCTCATCGCTCCTGCTGTTGTCCTCCACGCTAGCTGGTACCTCATCGCTCCTGCTGTTGTCCTCCACGCTAGCTGGTACCTCATCGCTCCTGCTGTTGTCCTCCACGCTAGCTGGTACCTCATCGCTGTTGCGGTTGCTCTGCTGGCCTCCACGCTAGCAGGTACCTCATCGCTCCTGCTGTTGTCCTTCACGATAGCTGGTACCTCATCGCTCCTGTTGTTGTCCTTCACGATACCTGGTACCTCATCGCTTCTGCTGTTGTCCTCCACGCTAGCTGGTACTTCATCGCTCCTGCTGTTGTCCTCCACGCTAGTTGGTACCTCATCGCTCCTGCTGTTGTCCTCCACCTATCTGGTATCTCATCGTTGTTGCTGGTTGCTCTGCTGACCTCCACACGGAAGCTATCAAGTAGTTTTTCCTCTGCTGATCTTCACATTGGGACTCGGAGACGTCAGGTAGGTTTTTCCTCAGCTGGCTTCCATAATGAGACATGGAGACCAGCTGGTTCTTCCCGTGCTGGCTTCCAGGCAGAGACCACCTGCTGGTTCTTTCCGTGCTGGCTTCCAGGCAGAGACCACCAGCTGGTTCTTTCCGTGCTGGCTTCCAGGCAGAGACCACTTGCTGGTTCTTCCCGTTCTGGCTTCCAGGCAGAGACCACCAGCTAGTTCTTTCTATACTGGCTTCTACCTTGAAACGGCCAGGTAGTTCTGCGTATACTGGCATCCACAAAGAGACCTTTACTTTGTACGTTTTCTCCAGTCTTCCACATTCCTACACTAAGAACGTTAGATGATTTTACTTCTGCTGTCCTCCACACACTGCTGAAGGTTCGTGTGTTGACCTTGTTTCTGTGTAATGTCACTAACGTTAACAACAAGACCAGGCACTAGGTATATGGGTTATGAAAACAAGTCACAATACCGTGACTGGAATATACATAAATAACCCGCACATAAGAAACAAACTAATGACGACGTTTCGCTCCGACTTGAACCATTAACTAGTCAAAGTCCAGGTCGGACCGAAACGTCGTCATAACTCGTCTCCTATGTGCGGATTATTTGTGTATTATTCCAGTCAGTATTGTGCCTTTTATTTTTTTATTTGATCCCTCGTGTAAGCGTCTAATTGTTTCCAACATTTTTAATGTTCTTCCTTCTTTTAAATCCCCTTTTCCTTCATATTAGGCTGCTCTTATTGCTTCCACGCATCGTAAGAACCCGCTTCACTTTCTACATGACTCTTGCTCAACAAGTTTTGATTCGTTTCCTTCTCCCAGTTCCTCAAATTCAACACCTCGGGCACTCCTTTCCTGATCATGCCCACCTCTTACTTCAACAGTTCATACTTTATAGTAAATCTTAAGTTGCTGATGCCTTCTTCACCCTCCGTTAACGTGCTCTCTTCTTCTCTCTTCCATAAGATCTCATTAATCTTCTCCCAACCATTTCTTTCGACACTGGCCGTCTTAATTTCGAAATTCATTCTACTAAATTAAAGAGCAAACTTCATCTTCTTATTGGTCCCAGTTCTCCCACACTGTGTTACTGTGAACGTATTAGTTTTGGACTTAACATTGCCACTTCACTTACCCCTCGTTCTGGCATTAACCTTGTTATCTCTTTTGATTCCTTTTCCCAGTCCCACTCTCAAAATTTTTCTGACTTGTCCACTTTTGTGCTCTCATTTCTGCCCTTGATTGCCTGTTTTCTAGTAATCACCATCTTCCTCGTCGTTATCAACTTGTCTTCACTTTTGTGTAATACTAATATTGTTATCCTGCCTTCTGACGAAGGCAATTCAGTGTATTACCTCGGAAAAGCTGAATCCTTGCTCTGTGACTCGCAAATCTACACTCCTTTCGTCTCCAACCCTCTTGATCGCATCAATAGTACTGGTCCTCTGCCAAAACCATCTACACTCATAATTTGAATCTTAGTCCTGGTTTTGTCTATTTAGATGCTTTCCTTACTCATTACGTTGTCAAATGCTTCAAACTTCAAAACACATAAGACCCGACCTGATCGTTATCTCTACCTCTGTTTACCTCTTCACTTTTCCTATATTTTCATTGCCTTTTCGGTCTCCCTAGGTAGGTTCTGTCATATGGGGGTTTTGTCCCGCAGGGATTTTGTCCTACCCCCGTGGGCTATTAGCTTTCCTGCAGTGCTCCTCTGTTCTCTTGTTCCTATGGACTGCCTCCACTTCATTCATTCATTCATGTAGGTTTGCCAGGACGGGTCCTGGCCTGGGTCTTCTCCATGTGGTGACCCGGCAATGGCTCCTGAAGGATTGTCGGAGTGTGTACCCGTTATATACCTACCTCCACTATTACTATACCACTACTATTTCTTAGCAAACACCACTCCCTGACCCTATTTTTCTACCACTACTGCCTTCTTGTTGCTTCCTCTATCATTGTTGCACTACTACTACTTAAATACTACTCCCTCCACCAGGTCTACCACTCCGATCCATCCCCCCTCCTCTCGTATTTATTCTGGCTCCCTTCCCATCGCCCTTGTGTGTGTGTGGCTAGTTAATGGTCCAAATAGGACAGAAACTTCGTCACAAGTTTCAGTCTTCCATGTACGGGTTATTTGTGTATTGTTATGATCTTATAGGGAATTTAAAACGAAAGTTGACTAATCTGACTTTATACACAAATAACTCGCACGTAGGAGAGAGGAGCTAGTTTGTATTGTACCTGTAATAAGAGCCCCCAATATTGTACCTATAATGAGAGTTCCTCAGTACTATACCTATAATGAGAGTTCCTCAGTACTGTACCTATAATGAGAGTCCCTCAGTACTGTGCCTATAATGAGAGTTCCTCAGTACTGTACCTATAATGAGAGTCCCTCAGTACTGTGCCTATAATGAGAGCCCCTCAGTACTGTGTCTATAATGAGAGCCCCTCAGTACTGTCTATAATGAGAACCCTCTCTTCTGTACCTATAATAAGATCTCAGTACTGTACCTAGAATGGGAGCCCATCAGTACTGTGCCTGCAAATTATGCCACTTCCCTAGCAACCAGGTCATTCATTATGTCACTTCCCTAGCAACCAGGTCATTCATTACGTCACTTCCCTAGCAACCAGATCATTCATTACGTCACTTCCCTAGCAACCGTGTGAGCCATAGCCATGAAGGGTAAACAAATGTTTATTGACTGGTGTGGGCGGGTCAATCATGTTGTGGGTAAACAGTTTCTTACAAACATAACCAGCAAATTACCCAGAGTAACAATCAGGCGGTGGAATTGTGCATAGATTTGTGTCTACACTTCTGCTGCCTCCCCTAACGCAATCCTTAATAAATAATGACCTAAATTATAAATGTGCATTTTAAATTGAAGCGGTATGTATTTGAGGAACGTACAATTACAGTACATTTAGTACGAGGGAGTACATGGAAAAGACAAACAGCAGAGGAATTAGAATTATTATTATTATTATAATAAAAAAAGAAGCGCTAAACCTACAAGGGTCATACAGCAGAGGAATTAGAAGTGCACGTCAAGGCTATCTGCTCAGATAGTTGTGGTTCTTAGTGTAAACACATTTTGATTAAGGATTAGCACTTCGCATTATATGTTGTGACTGTCAGAATGGAATCAGATGGTTGATAAATAATGGTTTTGGATAACAAGGTCACGGATGCATGTCGGCATTGAAACAACATCGTCTCAGTTATGTGCGTTAGTATGGGATAAAGTGTGTCAGTGATGACCAAGACTCTCCATTGAACACACCACCAGCATCACTTATCCCAGCTAAGTCTGGTACAAGATGAATACTTATCTTCGGGGCTTGCTTGATGCTGGTTGTGTGTAGAATACATTTAGTAGTAATTAAAGGAAAATGAGAGGAAGATCGAGGAGGAGAGGAAGGTCAAGGAAAGGGTCTGGGATGAGGGAAGATCAAGGTCTGTGAGGAGGGAAGATCAAGAAGGATAAGGAGGAGGAGGTATAGGGAAAGGAGGAGAGGAAAATCAAGGATCCTGATCACCCTCCACCACCTGAGGTTCAAACAATATCAAAGTGTTGATCAATACCTCAGGTTATTATTGTAATGTATTATACCTGATTATTATTGTGACGTAGTTTACCTTGACAGAACATTTTGGACATTTTTAGTCCGGTTATTACAGCGTCTAAAACACTTAAGACAGTTAAGCTGATCATTAGCAATTTACACAACTCATTACTTACAGAGGTGATGCCATTACTCACATAGATGTCATTTACGGGGGTTTCGGCAAATTATATTAAATTATAAATCCTATTCATACTTTTATTTTATTAGAATATGAATATTTCTCTTATATAGTTGTGACGTAGAAGGCTAGCATGTATCTGGCACCTAATATTATCATGTAAATAGCAAGGTAAATACTAGACTAATACTTATTAGATGAGACCAAGGTTGAGGTAAATAATGGTTTAACTGGTTCTGCAGCTGGTAATGTGCTGGCATGTTTGTGTCTGTCTGTGTTTGTCTTAATATTTTTAGAAACGATAATACCTAAGAGTTAGGTAACTTGTATAACTGGAAAGAAAAGAATCAGGAAATGGACATTCAACCTAACAATTCGCTAAGACCCATATAAAACACCACAACATCTGTGGTATATGTAAAGCGAACAAATATGCGAATAAGCCTCATGAATGTGAAAAAAAGCATTCCTAATTTTTAAACCTGAACTGTACCCTCTGGAATGTAGACGAGAAAGTTACATTATAACTTATATCTTGAAAATTCTGATGGAATTTATCCAAAATCCACACACCGAAATTACTCCTACGATTGTAAGAAGTTCAGTAGTGTAAAATATCCCCAATAAAAAGCAATCATGCAATAAGTACATCAAATAACAATTCCAGAGGAATTCCCAATAAACCCCAAACTTTTTTTTTAAGAAGGAAAGTGACAAGTTCAAGTTAGTTTCTGATCAGCCTGACTGTGGTGCTTTCGTTGACCTACGTATGGATAGTACCAACAACCTTATTGATTAGTCAGTCAACTGTAATCGACTACAGGTAATCTACAAATACTGTACTCGGCATGCGTAATAAGCTCATTACTGCATGGAACCCTCATCTCATAAAGAATTTTTTAAAATCCTACAAATGTCTGACTAGTGTGGATTTTGTGATACGAAGATAGGTTAAAAGAACTGCATTGTATATTGCTATAAGACCGGTGAATGAGGGCAAAGGCTAGACAAAGAAAGCAGTTCATGTGACACAACCACTGACAACTGACATAACAAGCAGTACAGTTACAACGCTGATAAATGGTCTTTAAGCTTCTGTTAACATTAATGTCAGTGGACTAACAAACACCTGTGCACGACCCAACCTAGCAAACACCTGGGAACGACCCAGACTAGCAGACACCTGTTCACGACCCAGACTAACAAACACCTGTGCACGACCCCCTCATTCCATAATTATCACTGTGCATAGGTCATTGGTTGTGTGAGGCGCTCTCATCAGCAGCACTGCTGTCAGCGGCAGTGCTGTCAGCAGCGGACGCTGCATGTATGCTGCTCTTTTGGCGTGTCCGCCGATCTTTTTTCGATTATAGTGGGTGGTAGCATGTGGGCGGGCATTACGTGGGCAGCTTACCTCGTCCATCGCCACCCCGTCCGTATACTGCAGAGATAAATCCTCCCCACCCCACCCCACAAAAAATGGCTATCAGCGGGATTATCGTCAGAAATCAGGCGATTCCTTGCGAGTTTAAGTAACCAAAATTCCACGAAATTCGTTATCTAAATCTTTTAAATCTCTACAATTTTTTGCTTCTTAGTATTGTGCGGTGACTGTGAATGAAGTTTTGTCTGGATGATAAAAAGTTCCACTGGCTTCGTGACTGTCTGTATTTATGTAAGCTGTCTTGTGTGGGGCTGCCAGACGTCAGGCACGTTTCTACACCCTTGTGTGAGGCTGCCAGACGTCAGGCACGTTTCTACATCTCATAGAGATTTGACTCTCTAAAGGTGTTCATTTTTCACAAGAAACCACAAGTCTAACATACAACATCCAAATGGTCTTCGTGTAACCCCTGGCGGCAGAGCTGCCGGAGAGTGCAGGGTAGAAGAGAACCTTACACTATACTACGATCCTAATTTCATCTGTGTATATATAATAGTAGTGATAACTAGATTGTAGCTTAGTCTTAATTACGTCATTATTAGCAGATAACCTCGCTTTCATGTTCTCTTTAGTTTCCACCTTTCTTCCTTTGCAACACTTCTCTTGTGAATGGAATGCAGCCTCCTCAATGTTTCTGTAATTGTTCGTACATTTTTATAAGGTGAAAAATATTAAAAACACTAAAATATAAAGCTTATTCAAACATAAAATATTACCCAACTGAATCAGACATTGAAAAAGTAAAACAAACTGAAAATAATCAAATTTAAGACATACAAATCAATACATAAGTTCCTAGAACAAGAGCTATGAAGCATCCCGTGGTATTGTACTCTGACTCTCATTCATTATGCTCTAATGTGACGTAAATAGAAGACAAATACACTCCCGTGTTGGCTTGAGCCATAATGAGGAGCGAACGTCAACATGGTGCAGCATAATAGAACAAAGGCGCAGATCGGAGTGAACCCTTAATTAATGAGACGGTGAATCAGCTTGCTGGTGTCTCAGATTCAAGAATTATTGATGTTCATATAGTATGTGAAGCGTTAAACCCGTGTGAGGCATTCATTGCAAGTAGTGGTGGAGGCTCAATCCTCCGTCAGCTAATACAGAGAGGTACGCACTGCTTTGGTAGCCAGCTCAGATATAAGGAGGTAACGAGTAGCCAGAGAAGAAAGGCTCCCAGAATGGCAGTCACACATACGTAGGGTAGGTGTGCACAGACTCACAGGATGAACATGAGGTGCACAATAAACCAGCCGCTCAGGCGGCACAACTAAAACAGATCATGAAGACGAAGTAACTTAAGACTTTTTTTCGCTTAAGCTTGATCAAGCAGTTCTATCAGTGTCTTGGGGTTTCGGTGGCCCTAATAAAATAATTGGGCTGCGAGCTGAGGAAGAGACACAACGGTCACTATCACAAGTGATTCACTCACTTGAAAAGTAAAATTTTTAAAGACGGCTGAGAGTAAAACGTTTTATGTAAAAAAAAAACAGGTACCACAAAGCAAAACAGATAATAGCTGCAAGAAAAATAAGCACAATAAACACACACAGGAATGAATACTCACGATTGTCAGAGATCCGGGAGTCTAGTAATTCCTTGTAAACTTTAAGTCAACATATCACCTGCTACCTCAGAGCGTAGTGGGAAGAAAGACTGGTAGGCAGCACTGGCGTCTTCATTGGCATGAAATAAGCACTTTAACACATAAACATCCCATATCCAAGTCACAGTGACATGTATACATACCAGGTTTAAGTACATACAAGTGAACTTTACCCTCACATCTATCATTATCTTCTCTCTATCTTTCTCTTTTCATCCGAAGCTTTGTCATTAATATCTTTGATGGCTTATTTTATTTTGTATTGTGTAAACCACCTACTTTTTTGTTTTAAAGCATACCGACCGTCTTCCACCGAGGTAGGGTGATCCCCCAAAAAAGAAACACTCACCATCATTTACTCCTGATGATTCTCCAAATTGCAATATCCCACTCCTTCTTCAGAGTGCGGTCACTGTACTTCCACCTCCAGGACTCAAGTACTTTTTGCTACAAGTTCATGTTGGGGACAATGTATTTACATTTACAACTTTTTCTGAAAAAATAAACACACAGTTCTGGTGCTTTGTAAGTGGTACAACTCACAGTAGGCCGCTGATATATGTAAATTCGTCATTCTCTTGAGGCATATATATCTTAATATATTTTTAGACGATATAGTACAGCCATTATCATGGTTAAGTTTAAATTGACATTTTGAAGATAAAATGAAAACAAAAATGATAGTACTCCTTGAGTTTTAGAGGCCGAAGCTATGTTTAGAACATGCAGAAGTTTACTTTGTAGACTTATGATGTAATAGTTGTCTTCCTCCGCAGAAGTGGCAAGAGCCGTCTATGCGACTGGGTTCACATTGCTGTCAATAAACTGGCCTGTCACAGAAGCTTGGTGACAGTACTGTCAAGAAACAAACCTATCACAGGGTTAGCTGTATCTCCGTATAGAGGAATTGCAAGAGAAACTTAGATCACCTAGAACTTCTAGCATGGAGCAACTGCAAGAGAAGCCTTCCTCATCTAGAACATCCAGCACGAAGGAACTGCAAGAGAAACCCTGCTCACCAAGAATTAATAGCGGGGAGGAATTGCAAGAAAAACCTTGCTCACCTAGAACTTCCAGCACAAAGGAACTGCAAGAGAAACCTCGCTCACATCGAACTGGCACAGACGGGTAATTAGCGTATTGTGAAATAGTTGTTGTAGCTGTGTTCCCCTAATATCAGTCGTCATGTTGAATTTGTGGTACTGTCTGGTAATATAGATCAGTTATATATTACCTGACAGTTATTTTATATTATTTATTAGACGAAAGAAAAAACAGGGATATAATTATTTATAAGAGTAATTGCTACTGTCAATGTTTCTCCCCCGAGGTATGTTGGACTTGGAATACAGGGCGGGGATTATTTTTGGCCGGATATATCTTGCTTGAATGCACGGAGACCGAATCAATGACGCTCATCATTGTAAAATAAATAAAAAATACAGAAAAAGAAGAATCAGGTACAAAAGGAAAATTGGCTTCTAACACTTCCTAAAGTTGACTTTACCCAAATTACAATAACAAGTTTGGTTTTGGCCGATGTTAATGTTTGATAATGTCACTTTAGAGGGAAATTTACACGATCTTGTCCACAAACAAAGATAAATACAAATATAGATTATACTGAAGATTCAAAATAGTAATTTCATACGGGGAATGAAGATGAGGATGATGATAGTGATAAAGATAGTTTTGATGAAAACCTGATTTTTTTTTTTTAATTCTCAGGCCAAACGTTGAGTTTGGGTTTTGTTTTCCACTTATGTTGGCCCTGGCATGTGCCTGGCCCTCATCTACACGACCACTTGATACTGGAGTGCCACAGGAAAGTGTCCTTGGTCCCCTGCTCTTCCTCCTATACATCAATGATCTTCCCAACGTATCCGAACACCTGAAACCGATTCTCTTTGCTGATGATACGACTTATGTCATTTCCCACCCAAATCTTGCCTCACTCAACACCATTGTTAATGAAGAGCTACTAAAAATATCAACCTGGATGACAGCCAACAAACTTACATTAACACTGACAAAACCTTCTACATTATGTTTGATAACAGAACAGGTGTTGCACAACTGAACATAATGATTGACAACACTCCTATTGCTAAACACAATGAGGGCAAATTCTTGGCCTACACCTTGAGAGCAACCTGAATTTCAGCACCCATATCAACCATATAGCAAAAAAAGTATCCAAAACGGTTGGGATCCTCTCTAAGATACGTTACTATGTACCACAATCAGCCCTACTCACACTATACTATTCACTCATCATCCCTACCTCACCTATGCCATATGTACTTGGGGATCAACAGCGACAACTCACCTAAAACCAATATTAACTCAACAAAAAGCCACAGTAAGAATTATCATGCAATCCAATCCCAGGCAACACCCCATCCCCACTCTTCAAAGACCTAAATTTACTCACTGTTCAGAACATCCACACTTACTACTGTACATACCTGGAGTATACCTGGAGAGGTTCCAGGGGTCAACGCCCCTGCGGCCGGTCTGTGACCTGGCCTCATGTTGGATCAGAGCCTGATCAACCAGGCTGTTACTGCTGGCACGCAGTCCAACGTACGAACCACAGCCTGGCTGGTCAGGTACCGACTTGGTGCCTGTCCCGTGCCTGCTTGAAGACAGCCAGGGGTTTGTTGGTAATCCCCTGATGTATGCTGGGAGGCAGTTGAACAGTCTTGGGCCCCTGACACTTATTGTGTTGTTTTCAACGTGCTAGTGGCACCCCCGCTTTTCATTGGGGGATGTTACATCGCCTCCGAGTCTTTGCTTTCAACCTACATTTACAGAACCATAAATTCCCAAAATTAACCCCGAACTAAAACGTTTTCTTGATAGTT